>CAUYON010147335.1:0-23906 GCA_963573935.1 Arctocebus calabarensis | reverse complement strand
TTCGAACCTGCCAGCTCAGGTGTATGTTGCTGGCGCCTTAGCCACTTGAGCCACAGGCGCCAAGCCTCAGGCTGGTATTCTAAAGAAAACTCCCCTATGTTATCCACAGCTTAATTTTGTATGTATATTTCACTCATTCCCCTAGTGCAAGTGTCTGGTTAATTATTTTATACGGTAATGATACAGTTAGCTAAACCCCATGGTCGGCTTTCTTACACTCTTTGGTTATTCCTTTCAGGGCAGCACCTTCCAGCCAGAGTCCTATTCTGAAGCATGGCAGCAACTGGGCACACAATTTTCCTACTCAAAATCCTTCAGTGGGAATGCTTTAAAGAAATTGGTGAGTACTAAGAAGCAAGAGTATCTCCTCTGTATGTATTCTACTAACATGTTAATAAAATTATTTGAAATACATACAAAAAATTGTTCACCAGTATTCCTGTAGTCCCAGTTGCTCAAGAGGCTGAGGCAGGATGATTGCTTGAGTCCAAGAGTTTGAATCCAAGAGTTCAAGGTTATAGTGTGCTGTGATCACACCTGTGAATAACTATTGTGCTCCATCATGGGCAACATAGTGAGACCCTGTACCAAACACAAAATTGTTCACAAAAAATAATAAAGATTGGTTATGAATTTAAAAGAAAACACTGAAAATAAATAAATCGAGACTAGTCACAAGTTTCACAACATAGAAAAAAGAAACAATGGAATGAGAGCCCAGAAACTAAAAAAAAAAACCTCTGAGAATCACAACTTCAATTTGTAATACAATTAAAATTTTCTTTTACATAAATGAAAGAAATTATGCCATTGTAAAATAATATAAATAAGCAAAAAGCCGATTCAACACTATAATATAATGAGCAAAACAAAATAAAATAGAAAGTCATTATCTATACATAGACAGAATACATAAATCAGTGAAAAGATGGTATGAAAGAATGATAATCTAAAGCTGGAACACAAAGGATGCATCCAGTAAAGTGGACTTCTTGCAGTAGTAAAAGAAATTACTGGCAAAGAATAAGTGATTAAAGAAATCCTATATTTAACAACCAGATTATGATATCAAGACGCAGTCTTATGAAATTAAACTAAAATTAAAATTAAAATCCTAAAAGTAACCAAGAAAAATATCTTTATAGCAACAAACAAAATTACTTCTGACTACTTCTGAGAAATGCAAAGAATATTTCTAAAAGTCTCAGGATAAAAGACCCAGATAACTTTTATTCACATATGACAAAAAAGAGAAATATCTTTATGGAGTAAGTCATAGAAAATGTAAGCTGCAAGCCTTATCTTCAAAACTGGCTATTAAAAATTGTTGACTCAGCTCAGTGCCTGTGGCCCAAAGGGCTAAGACGCCAGCCACATACACCTGAGCTGGCGGGTTCGAATCCAGCCCGGGCCCAAACAACAATGGTGGCTACAACTAAACAATAGCCGGGCGTTGTGGCGGGCGCCTGTAGTCCCAGCTACTTGGGAGGCAGAGGCAGGAGACTCGCTTGAGCCCAGGATTTGGAGGTTTCTGTGAGCTGTGATGCCACAGCACTCTATCCAGGGTGACAGCTTGAAGCTCTGTCTCAAAAAAAAAAAAAAAAAAATTGTTGGCTCAGGACAGCACCTATGGCTCAGTGAGTAGGGCGCCAGCCCCATATACCGAGGGTGGCAGGTTTGAACCTGGCCCCAGCCAAACTGCAACAACAACAACAAAAATAGTCAGGTGTTGTGGAGGGTGCATGTAAGTCCCAGCTACTTGTGAGGCTGAGGCAAGAATCACCTAAGCCCAGGAGCTGGAGGTTGCCGTGAGCTGTGACACCACAGCATTCTATTGAGGGTGACAAAGTGACACTGTGTCTCTAAAATTAAAAAAAAAAAAATTGTTGGCTCAGCACCTGTAGCTCAGCAACTAGGGTGCCAGCCACATACAAGGGAGCTGGCGAGTTCCAATCCAGCCCAGGCCTGCCGAACTACAGTGATAACTACAACCAAAAAATAGCCAGGTGCCTGTAGTCCCAGCTACTTGGGAGGCTGAGGCAAGAGAATCGCTTAAGCCCAAGAGTTTGAGGTTGCTGTGAGCTGTGATGCCATGACAACTCATAGTGAGCTGTCTCACTATGCCAGAGTAAGATAGTGAGACTCTGTCTCAAAAAATAAAAAAAATAAATAAAATAAAAATTGTTCAAATAAACCAGGTATAGTGGCTCAGGCCTGTAATCCCAGCACTCTGGGAGGCTGTAGTAGGAGGATCCCTTGAGTTCAGGAATTCAAGACCAGCCTGAGCAAGATACTAGAAATGGGAAAATTAGCCAGGTGTCTTTAGTCCATTTATTCGGGAGGCTGAGACAGGAGAATGGCTTGAGCCCAGGAGTTTAAGGCTGCTGTGGGCTATTATGACACCACTGCACTCTAGCTCAGGGAAGAGAGCAAGACCCTGTCTTTAAAAAAAAAAAAACAAAAAACCCTGCTTAGTGGTTAGGGCGCCAGCCATATACACCAGGGCTGGTGAGCTTGAATTTGGCCCGGGCCTACTAAACAACAAGGACAACTACAACAAATAGCTAGGCATTGTGGCAGGCGCCTGTAGTCCCAGGTACTTGGGAGGCTGAGGCAAGAGAATCGCTTAAGCCCAAGAGTTGGAGGTTGCTGTGAGCTGTGACGCCACAGCCAGGGTGACATAGTGAGGCTCTGTCTCAAAAAAAAAAAAGAAAAAAAAAAAAAGGGATGTTTCTGTTTCCAATCTTCCCTTAAAAGTGGAGGTTTTATGGGGTGGTTCCTGAGAAACACTGCCAAGCTCTATAAGCCTTCCTGGGTGACTATTCAAAAGGAAGGAGCTACCACTTACCCTGGGGCTAACATGGCAAGCCTGACCTAAAAACCATCACAACCTATGAACTTCAATTCACCCAACTGTGGCATTTGGGGAGGGCCACTTGGGAACACAGTGTTTGACTCATCAAATTAAGTACCAAATAAATATAATTTCCAGACAAGGAGATTTTTGTCAGGAATTCCACAAATGTCATATGTCCTCTTCTTTATTTTTTTTTAATAGAATTTATCTCTTCTTATCTTTAAGAGGTATATAACTCTTAAAAATAAGGCTGTGAGAAGGGGCAGCGCCTGTGGCTCAGTAGGTAGGGTGCTGGCCCCATAAACCAAGGGTGGTGGGTTCAAGACCAGCCCCGGCCAAACTGCAACAAAAAAAATAGCTGGGCAACTGGGTGGTGCCTGTGGCTTAGTGAGTAGGGCGCCGGCCCCATATACCAAGGGTGGCAGGTTCAAACCCGGCCCTGGCCGAACTGCAACAAAAAAATAGCCGGGTGTTGTGGCGGGCACCTGTAGTCCCAGTTACTTGGGAGGCTGAGACAAGAGAATTGCCTAAGCCCAAAGCTGGAGGTTGCTGTGAGCCATGAAGCCATGGCACTCTACCAAGGGCGACAAAGTGAGACTCTGTCTCTAAAAAAAAAAAAAAAAAAATAGCCGGGCGCATCGAGTAGGGTGCTGGCCCCATATACTGAGGGAGGCGGGTTCAAACTCAACCTCGGCCAAACTGCAAAACAAAAATAGCCTGGCGGGCGTTATGGCGGGTGCCTGTAGTCCCAGCTAGTAGGGAGGCTGAGGCAAGAGAATGAATCCCTTGGAGGTTGCTGTGAGCTGTGTGATGCCACGGCACTCTACAGAGGGCGATAAAGTGAGACTCTGTCTCTACAAAAAAAAAAAAAATACAGCTGTGAGAATTTGTAATCCCATTATTTCCTGTAAAAAGGACCTTTATTAGTTAATGAGTATCTGTGTCAGTTGAGTAATTACAACAGTAAGTGAAACTACTACTACTAATATATTATTTCAATAGTGTAATAAAAACCAGTATGATCAGATCAATACATTTAAAAAATATATTTCCACTGAGGGCTAACATATTTGAAGTACAGTGCACTGAGACACCAGAGCTTCCCAGCACCATCTCTGTGCCCCTTGCCAGATCAGTTTTTCTATTATTGAACTTCTTCTTTTTATTATTATTATTTTTTTGTTTAGCAGGCCCTTGTTGGGTTCAAACCCAAGTGAACGGGGCCAGCGCTCTAACCATTGAGCCACTGGTGCCTAGCCAGAACTTCTTAATTCATATACGTGGAAACATACGGTATACATTATCAATGTATTTTTGAAAAGGCATCAAACTACTTCTAACAAATATGTTAAAACACAGAATTAGAAGTATTTAAAAATCAAGAACCAATACATTTCACACCAGAGGTGAATCCATTAAATACAAAAAACAAAACTGTTCTCAGTTTCATTCTCATATTGGACATTCTTGCCAATGCAAAGATATTCAAAATACTAGAAGAGGGCTTGGCACTCATAGCACAGTGGTTACAGTCCCAGCCATATACACCAAGGCTGGCGGATTCCAACCACGCCTGGGCCAGCTAAACAACAATGACAACTGCAACAAAAAATAGCTGGGCATTGTGGTGGGCACCTGTTGTCCCAGCTACTTGGGAGGCTGAGGCAAGAGAATGACTTATGCCTAAGAGTTTGAGGTTGTTTGGAGCTATAACACATGGCACTCTCCTGAGAGCGACATAATGAGACTATCTCAAAAAAAAAATACTAGAAGAGATGAGACCAGCAGTCAGAATGTTCAAAGGAGCAGAGGGCTGTAGCTCTCTTAGGCATGCAGCGACCCCAGTTTTATTTCTTACTCACTTATATACCCTAACAATATAGTATTCTTCACCTACACATTCATAATCTAACTTTAGATCAGTTGGCATCAATTAGTCCAGATAATTCTTGAAATTACAATACAATAAAGTCACAAGCCTTATTCATCTCTTTTTGCTTCAAAGAACAAAGTATTCAGAACAGATGTAATCTTTAACTTAGCTGCACCTTACTTAACCTTATTTTGATTTTCTACTCCTCAGGTCTTTTCCAGGAAATTCCTGACCACAGCATGCTCTGTTTTCAGTGCCTGCCTCCTACTAGATTAGTTTTCTAATCTCTCTGGAGGGTCTTCAAAGGAATATCCCTTCCTGCAGACCTTAAGACAGTTCAATCAAGAGCAAAGTTCTGGTAGCCTTTAATGTGACTCCACTACAATTATCATTATATGTAAACAACTTGATTATATACCAACACAATCCAAAGAAAAAGTCATAATAATAGGTAATTAAAACTTTAAAAAAGTGGCTCGGCGCCTGTGGCTCAGCGAGCTAAGGCGCCAGCCACGTACACCTGAGCTGGCGGGTTCGAATCCAGTCTCCGGGCCCGCCAAACAACAATGATGGCTGCAACCAAAACATGGCCGGGCATTGTGGCGGGCGCCTGTAGTCCCAGCTACTTGGGAGGCGGAGGCAGGAGACTCGCTTGAGCCCAGGAATTGGAGGTTGCTGTGAGCTGTGATGCCACGGTACTCTATCCAGGATGACAGCTTGCAGCTCTGTCTCAAAAAAAAAAAAAAAAAAAAAAAAAACTTCAAAAAAGTGGTTAAATAAAAGTTAAATACAGGGCGGTATTGTGAGGCCTGTGGCTCAGTGAGTAGGGCGCTGGCCCCATATACCAAGGGTGATGGGTTCAAACCCAGCCCCGGCCGAACTGCATCAAAAAATAGCCAGCGTTGTGGCGGGCACCTGGGTCCCAGCTACTCGGGAGGCTGAGGCAAGAGAATCACCTAAGCCCAAGAGCTGGAGGTTGCTGTGAGCTATGCCTGCACAGCACTCTACCAAGGGTGACAGAGACTCTGTCTCTACAAAAAAAAAAAAAAAAAGATAAATACAGCTTACAAGTAGGATAAAATGTCAGAACCTTCATAGTTTCTGACTTAATAGATACATACACAAGGATATACAGAAAACAGACAGAAAATATAAGAAGAGACATGGAAGACAGAGTAAGAAGTCTGATCTAAATCTAGCCAAAAGAAGAGAAAATAGGGCAGAATTTGAAAAGATAACAGCTGGGATTTTTCTGGAAGCAAAGACACTAATCCCCAGATGCAAGAAAGTCAATAAATTCCATGTAGAGATAACATATCACTGTGTAATATTTGGACAAAAAATTGATTTCTCTTCAACAAAAAATAGAAATCAGAAGACAGTGGAATATCTTCAATGTGATCATGAAAATAACCTAGAATTTTTTTCCCTTCAAAAACCAAGAATACTGGCTCAGTGCCTGTGGCTCAACAGGCTAAGGCACCAGCCATGTACACCTGAGCTGGTGGGTTCCTATCCAGTCTGGCCCGACAAACAACAATGACAGCTGCAACCAAAAAAAAATGGGCAGGCACCTGTAGTCCCAGCTACTTGGGAGGCAGAGGCAGGAGACTTGCTTGAGCCCAAGAATTGGAGGTTGCTGTGAACTGTGATGTCACAGTACTCTCTCCAGGGTGACAGTTTGAGGCTCTGTCTCAAAACAACAACAACAACAAAAAAAAAACAACAAAAATACTGAATTGTACACTTAATTTTAAAAAAGTAAATTTCAAGGTATGTGAATCATATCTCAATAAAGCTGTTTTGTTTTCTTAATAGCTACAGTAAAAGCAACAGATAATAAGTGCTGGACATAAAATGGTGCAGCCACTCTGGAACACAGTTGGCAATACCACGTAACCTTGCAATTTCACTCCCAGTCATATATATACTCAAAAGAACAGAAAACAAGCATTCAAAACAAATACTTCTACCCAAATGTTCACGGCAGCATTATTCATAATTGTCAAAAGAAGGAAAGAATTCAAATGTCTACCAACTGATGAATGGATAAATAAAATGTGTCAGGTGTGGTAGCTCACACATGTAATCCAAGCCCTCTGAGAGGACTGCATGAGCTCAGGTGTTTGAGACCAGCCTGAACAGGAGAAAGACCCCATCTCTACTTAAAAAAAAAAAAAAAAAGGAAAAACTATGTTGCCAGGGTGGCGCCTGTGGCTCAAAGGAGTAGGGCACTGGCCCCACATGCTGGAGGTGGTGGGTTCAAACCCAGCCCTGACCAAAAACTGCAAAAAAAAAAAAAAAAAAAAAAAAGAAAGAAAATGTCTTATTAAAAAAAAAAACTATGTTGGCAGTGTGGTGGGTGCCTGTAGTCCCAGCTACTTTGGGAGGCTGAGGCAAGAGGATGACTTAAGCCCAAGAGCTTGAGGTTGCTGTGAGCTACAGCTGATACCATGGCATTCCTCCCAGGGTGACAAAGTGAGATTCTGTCCCTTCAAAATAAATAAATAAAATGTGTATATCCATTCATGAAATATTTCCCAGCCATACAATGGAATGTAGTACTGATAAATTCTACAAAAATGATGAATCTTGAAAATGCCAAGTGAAAGAAGCCAGTCCACACAGAATCAGATGTGAAATGTACAAGAACAGGCAAACGTATAAAGAAAGAGTAAATTAGTGATTGCCTAGGGTTGAGAGGGATGAGAGAACCTGGGGATGTGTATGAGGTTTGTCTTTGGGCTAAGGAAAATGCACTAATGTTGTTTGTGGTGAGAATCGCACAATCCTGTGACTATATTAAAAGCCATTGAACCATACTGTTTAAGTAGGCAAATTTTAAGATGTGAAATACACATCTTATAAGAGGTTATTTTAAAAAGCAATGAGAAATAAAGACATTTTCAGGTTCTCAAAAATACAATAGTTTGCCATCAGCATACTCTTATTAAATGAACTAAAGGGTGTATTTTAAGGTGGTAGAGAAGGCAGCCCAGATGGACTCAGATAGACTGAAGCAAACAGAGTGGTAAATATGTGGTTAAATCTGTGCAGATCCTGACTATATTAAAAAAATCCTGTAAGATTAAAAAATAGTTAAAACATCCCAAAATAGTAACTTAAAAGTGAAGAGGGAGATAAAGAGACCTCACATATCCCAAGGCCTTTTTTTGCTTGGGAGCAGTGTAAAAGTACTGATGATTACCCCTAAACTTTGAAAAAATAGATAAATAATTCATATGTACCTTCTAGGACAACTCTACTAAAAACAGAGTATATAACTTAAAATCTAGTTAGAAGGGGAAAATAAAATGATTTAAAAAAAAAACTTCACCTAAAGGAAATCTTAAAAGAAGGAAAGAAAAGGTAAAATGAAATAGAAAGTATAAAATATTTATGAGTTATGTTCAATGTAAGTCAACTAATTGTCTTGGTTAAAAAATGTTATCAATCTGAGTAGAAAAAATTATATCTTTTATATTTGCTGCTTCTTAAAGACAAACCTAAAGCTTAAGTATACAGAAAAGTTAAAAGTAAGAGGATGAAGAAAAATATGCAAAAACTCACCAAGGAAAAGCCACAATAGCTATGTTAATACCAGACAAAAAAGATTTTAAGACAGCTTAGCTGTCATAAAATAGCTGCAAAATACACGAACCAAAACTGAAATAATTATAAGAGAAGAAAATAAAACTGTAATTTAGATTTTAAAATACTTTTCTTTGTAATTTATAGAGGAAGTAATTAAAAAAAAATTAGCAACAACACAGTTGACCTGAATAAAGCAAACTTGACCTAACTCTGCATGACAAGTGAAGAACGTACATACTCTTTTCAAGAACAGATATTTACAAAAGCTGGCCAGGTATAGGGCCATAAAGCAAGTGTCAACAAATTTCATAAGACTGATATCTCAATAACATGTTCTCCAACCAAATATACTTGTGCCAGAAATCAATAAACTAGAAATAACAACTTTTAATATCTGATGATTCACACCTAAATAATAGCATGATTGTAAAATGATTTTTCTGACCCCATCATCCTTTAAAGAACTTTTTTTTGTTTTTTTGAGACAGAGCCTTGAGCTGTCACCCTGGATAGAGTGCTATGGCATCCCAGCTCACAGCAACCTCCAATTCCTGGGCTCAAGCGAGTCTCCTGCCTCTGCCTCCCAAGTAGCTGGGACTACAGGTGCCCACCACAATGCCTGGCCATTTTTTGGTTGCAGCTGTCATTGTTGTTTGGCGGTCCTGGGCTGGATTCGAACCCTCCAGCTCAGGTGTACTGTGGCTGGCGCCTTAGCCCGTTGAGCCACAGGCGCTGAACCACAACATTTTTTTTTTTTTTTGGTAATTTTTGGCCAGGGTTGACAGAGCAGAGAGTCTCTCCTTCCCCTTCCTTCCAGCCATGGCAACCACCAGCCTGTCAGCCTTTGACTTCTCCAGCAGCTTTTTACTGAAGGACTGAAAGGATAAAATAGGAGGCATAGTAGCACAGTAAGGCTTTTTCAGAGCATATTTAATCTTTTTATGTGTGGAATGTAGACTTTCTTTTTTGTTGTTAAAAATGTTTGTTGAGGTGGTGGCTCCCACCTATGATCAGATTACTCGGAGAGGCTGGGATAGGAGGACTGCTTAAGACCAGCCTGACTGAGGTCTCCTCTCTACTAAAAATGGCAAAACTAGCTGGGCATAGTGGCAGATGCCTGTAGTCCCAGCCACTCAAGAGGCTGAGGCTTGGAGGATCCTCAGAGCCCAGGAGTTTGAGGCGACTGTGAGCTATGACACCATGGCACTCTACCTGGGCATGGAGAGAGACTGTCTTAAAAAACAACAAACACAAGCAACAGAAACAATACAAAAAGTCTGCTGAACAATCAGAAAATCTTTTTTTTTTTTTTTGAGATAGAGCCTCAAGCTGTCACCCTGGATAGACTACCGTGGCATCACAGCTCACAGCAACCTCCGCCTCCCAAGTAGCTGGGACTACAGGCGCCTGCCACAACGCCCAGCCAATTTTTGGTTGTAGCCATCATTGTTGCTTGGCGGGCCCGGGCTGGATTGGAACCCGCCAGCTCAGGTGTCCATGAGCCACAGGTGCCAAGCCCAGTCAGAAAATCTTTATCTGTCACCATTCTCTTTGGTCTTTCAGTATATCATCTCTGGAAAACTAGCCAGAATCTTCTCTCTCTTCATCTGTCCATGTTCCAGGACCCAGGGCTCTCTGGGTGCCGCAGGTCTGCACCGCTACCACCAATGACCCCATACCTGAGCATTCAGACCGTGTCCTCACCGGTCAGGCCTACCTCCTCTCTGGTGGGAAACGCTTTTCAGCTTTGTATGTATTGAGCCAGAGCTGCACCTTAGCAGGTGAGAGCGAGTGGCCACGGCTCACAGTTCACAGTCTCCGGGTCCTTTAAGCCTGAAGGATCTTTGGCCTTTCGTCAACCCTTCCAGGGAGCCTCAAGAAGCTCTTCTCCGGGGTCTTTGGTGCTTCACTCACTGGACTCCTTCCCGCTCTTCCTAGACCTAGACTTTTCTTTTCTTGTATTTCTTCCACCTGCATTCCTCCTTCCTTTCCTTATTCTCAGCTATCTTTGCTCTCCTTTCATATCTCCATGGCTGGAGTCTGCTTCACCAGGAGTCTTCCGAATACTCCTGGTGTTTTCTTTGAGATGATGTTTTTTCTCCTTTTCTTAGACTTTCCTTGTGAATAACTAGACTTTTCTCCTGAAGTAGAAACTGAAGAAGCGCTTTGCTCTGGCAAAGGGTGTGTTGGCAAGGGTAGCTGGGGTCCTGCGGTGGAGCTGCCGCTGTCCCTCCTGCCCAGGCCATCCTTGTCACGCTCGTCACCACTCTCTGCAGCCTGTAATCCAAGCACTCTGGGAGGCCAGGTAGGTGGATTGCCTGAGCTCGCAGGTGTGAGACCTGCCTGAGCATGAGCAAGACCCCCGTCTCTAAAACTAGCCAGGTGTTGTGGCAGGCGCCTGTAGTTCCAATTATTCGGGAGGCTAAGGCAAGATGATTGTCTAGGCCCAAGAGTTTGAGGTTGCTGTGAGCTAGGATGCCACAGCACTCTGCTGAGGGTGACAAAGTGAGACAGAGTTACCATGCCCGGCCAAAAAGATGCCAATTCTACCCAAACTGATCTCTAACTTGTCGGAATTCCAATCAAAATTCTAATTTTTTTCCTGTTTATTCCTGAACATAATATCCGAGTTCAACGATTTGCTTTTGAGACTCAGTATCTGGTTGTCTTCACAGCTAAGATTTTTATCACAGCTTCAATGCAAAGACATAGAGCCAGATCAGTAAGGGAAAAACTCATGGCGCAGGAATCATCCGCTCCCAGTCTTCCCATGCTCTCTACGTCCTGAGAACGCACTCTCAATGAAAATGCAGCTCTGTGTGTGCAATGCTTCTGCCCAAGGAAGCCTGTTAGAGTCTCAGAATCTAGGATTTTATTGAGGGCTGGCTACACAGGCACCCTCTGACTACCAAAACTTCAGATTCCCAGAAGGAAAACAGGTGTTAGTGATCAGCATGGATAAAACAACCTTATCAGCATAGGAAAGATTTCAAAAGCCAAGTTCCCAGACATCACAGGGCCAATCTCACAAGCAGGCCTCTCTTAAGGTAACAGTCTCAGGCCTATTATGTAACTCATTCCTGGACAAGTTATGTTTATGAAATGTAACACACAATATTTCACAGTAAAAGATGTTTAGGCTCGGCGCCTATGGTTCAAGGGGCTAAGGCATCAGCCACATACACCTGAGCTGGCGGGTTCGAATCCAGCTGGGGCCTACCAAACAGCAATGACGGCTGCAACCAAAAAAAAAAAAAAAAAAAAAAATGGCCGGGCGTTTCGGCAGGCAACTGTAGTCCCAGCTACCTGGGAGGCAGAGGCGGGAGACTCGCTTGAGCCCAGGAATTGGAGGTTGCTGTGGGCTGTGATGCCACGGTACTCTATCCAGGGTGACAGCTTGAGGCTCTGTCTCAAAAAAAAAAAAAAAAAAGATGTTTAAAAAAATAGTTGACTAAAATATGTTAAATCCATTTTTTAAAAGCGAAAGTAAAAGATATTTGCTCTATATCTGTGTGTGTGGTGTAAACAACTCAACAGAGAAGAAGACAGATAAGTTGAACAGGGACTTTTAAAAAGATGAAACAGTCCATGAACACAAGAACTTCACTAATAATTGGGAAACTAAAACCACAAGGAAACACTGCCATACCTACATTGACTGGGCTGGCAAAAAATTAAAAATACAATGTCAGGTATTAGCAAGGATGCGGAACAATGGGAAGTTTAATAAGGTGGCGGGAGTGCAACCACTTTTGAAAACAATTTCGTACCCATGGACCCAACAATTTGTATTTAGCCAAATAAAAGTGTCCTCTGGGGAAGGGAAAGGGGCTAGACTGCGTTAATCTCCAGTGGCCAATTATGTAATAAATCATGCCTAGGTAGAGGCCCACATAAAAACCCAACAGAACAGCGTTCAGACAGCTCTGGTCTGGTAAACATGTGGTGATGCTGGGAGGGTGGTGCACCTGCAGAGGGCCCAAAAACTCCTTGTCCTTTCCCATATATCTTTTCTATCTAGCTGTTCTTCAGTTGTAACCTTGTATTATAAACCAGTAATCTGGCTCAGTGCCTGTAGCTCAAGTGGCTAGGGCACCAGCCACATACACAGGAGTTGGTAGGTTTGAATCCAGTCCAAACACGCCAAACAACAATGGCAATTGCAACAAAAAATAGCCAGGCATTCTGGCGGGTACCTGTAGTCCAGCTACTTGGGAGGCTGAGGCAAGAGAATTGCTTAAGCCTAAGAGTTTGAGGTTGCTGTGAGCTGTAACGCCATAGCACTCTACCCAGGGTGACAGCTTGAGACTCTGTCTCAAAAAAACAAAAACAAAAACAAAACACACACACACACAAAAAACCAGTAATCTAATAAGTAAACTTTTCCTTGACTTCTGTGGTTCCTTCTAGCAAATATCAAACCCAAAAAAGGGAACCTGTGATTTGTAGCCAAGTTGGACAGAGATGAGTAACCACTTGTGAATGGAGACTGAAGGCTGGGGTGGCAGTTTGGTAGGGCTGAGCCCTTGACATTTTGGGTCTGCACTAACTTCAGGTAGTTTAATGTCAGAATTGATTTAAACTGTAGGGCACCCAGTTGGTATCTCTAGGAAAGTGAACTGAGTTGTTGTGGAGGAACACAGACAGTGACAGAAGTAGCCTGTGGGTATAGAGTAAAAAGGAAACAATATTTCCTCTACAGTGGTGTATGCACATACAACGGGATACTATTTAGCCTTTAAAAAGAAGGTGGTAGCTCCGCGCCTGTGGCTCAATGGGCTAAGGCGCTAGCCACGTACACCTGAGCTGGCAGGTTCGAATCCAGACCCAGCCCGCCAAGCAACAATGATGGCTGCAACCAAAATATAGCCAGGTGTTTGTGACGGGCGCCTGTAGTCCCAGCTACTTGGGAGGTGGAGGCAGGAGGTTCACTTAAGCCTAGGAATTGGAGGTTGCTGTGAGCTGTGATGCCATGGCAATCTATCCAGGGTGACAGCTTGAGGTTCTGTCTCAAAAAATAAAAAGAAAATAAAAAGAAGGTGGTGCCTCTGGCTCAGTGAGTAGGGCACCGGCCCCATATACTGAGGGTGGCAGGTTTAAACCCAGCCCAGGCCGAACTGCAACAAAAAAGTAGCTAGGCACCTATAGTCCCAGCTACTCAGGAGGCTGAGGCAAGAGAATTGCCTAAGCCCAGGAGTTGGAGGTTGCTGTGAGTTGTGACCCCACAGCACTCTACCGAGGGCAACAAAGTGAGACTCTGTCTTAAAAAAAAAAAAAAAGGAAATCTTGACTCTTCGCCTTTAGCTCAGTGGCAGGGGCGCCAGCCACATACACTGGAGCTGAAGGGTTCAGATCCAGCCCAGGACTGCCAAACAATGACAACTACAATCAAAAAATAAGACAGGCGTTGTGGCAGGCACCTAGAGTCGGGAGGCTGAGGCAAGACAATGGCTTAAGCCCAAGAGGTTGCTGTGACACCACCGCACTCTACCCAGGGTGACATAGTCAGACTTATCTCAAAAAAAAAAAAAAAAAAAAAAAAGAAAATCTTGCAATATGTTAAAGAAAATACATTTATTACAAATTATTTTAAATAGGCAGTGCCTGTAGCTCAGTGAGTAGGGTGCCGGCCACATACACTGAGGCTGGCGAATTCGAACCCAGCCTGGGCCAGCTAAAACAACAGTAACAAAAGCAACAACAGGCTCAGCACCTGTGGCTCAACAGGCTAAGGTGCCAGCCACATATACCTGAGCTGGTGGGTTCGAATCCAGCCTGGGCCCACCAAACAACAATGATGGCTGCAACCAAAAAATGCCCAGGCGTTGTGGCACGCGCCTGTAGTCCCAGCTACTTGGGAGGTGGAGGCAAGACTCGCTTGAGCCCAGGAATTGGAGGTTGCTATGAGCTGTGACGCCACGAGCTGTGATACCTGTGAGAAATCTATCCAGGGTGACAGCTTGAGACTCTGTCAAAAAAAAAAAAAAAAAATATATATATATATAGTTTTAAAACTATAAAAATTAAAAAAAATTTTTAAACCCTGTATCTATAATATGGTGAAATTCACAGTGTTGAACCAAACAAAGACCAGTAGAATACATTATAGTATCATCTATTTACAGAGTTCGAAACCCGGCAAAAACAAATTGAATATTAATTATAGAAGCACAGATAGGGTATACTATGAAGACAGGAAAATTATCGCAAAAATCTGAAGAATAGTTATCTCTAGTGTGGGGAAGGAAGATATAGTAAGAAAGATATACTTCTGGGGTACAAGTAATGTTCTGTTTTTTGATCTGGATGATAGTTATATATAATTATAATTTTATAATTAGTCTTTACATTTACAATTTAGAGAATATGATTTTAACGTAAGACTTTATAATCTAAATTATATATATGAAATGTACTTTTTAAAATGTATCTTGTTTCTTACATAAAATTTGTAAAGAAAAATTAGCAACAAATAACAATAAAGAATTAATATTAAAAACATATAAAGAACATTCAAGTTCTCATGAACAAATGTTCAGGAAGTATAAACAAATAGTTCAGAAAATACAGACACTAAATAAAACTGTACAACTTTTCTAATAATTAATATCATGGAATACCATTTCATACCTAGTATACCAAGGAAAAAAGGAATATTTTAAAAATTTACAAGATAAATGTGAAGACTGAAGAACTACAAGGAACAATTTAATATAGAATAAAGCAAAATACTAAATTATGAATATCTTATGGTTTTTTCATTTTCTTTCAGTTTTTGGCCGGGGCTGGGTTTGAACCCACCACCTTCAGTGTATGGGGCCGGCGCCCTACTCCTTTAAGCCACAGGAGCCACCCTGAATACCTTATGGTTATAGCTACTTAGGAAATCTGTACAGCTAGATCTTATTGCTAATTTTATAGCTAAAATTTACAAAAGACTCATGAAAAGAAAAAATAGTTGAAGTAACTGAAAGACAGGATTATGACCACAATATTTGCTTGACATTGTGAATATTGTTTCAATAAGATACAGAATTTTTTTTTTCATTTTTTTCTTTTTTTAGAGCCAAGATTCCACTATGTTGTCTCAAACTCATGAGCTCAAGCAATCCTCTCATCTCAGCCTCCCAAGTAGCTGGGACTACAGGCACCTAGCAATGTAGGAATTTTTAAACAAAGTAAACTGGACAGTTCCTCGCCATTCTGGAGAACAAAATTCACAAGTCATAACTCCAAGAACTTCCACTCTTTGACTCCAACTTGTTATTTTTCATTCAGCTAATACATATTTACCCAGGGAGTGCTCTTTGCATCATGGTAGGCAAAGAGGTGCAGAGATGGCTCGGCACCTGTGGCTCAAGCAGCTAAGGTGCCAGCCACATACACCTGAGCTGTCGGGTTCGAATCCAGCCTGGGCCCGCCAAACAACGACGGCTGCAACCAAAAAAATAGCCGGGCGTTGTGGCAGGCACCTGTAGTCCCAGCTACTTGGGAGGCAGAGGCAGAAGAAGTGCTTGAGCCCAGGAGTTGGAGCCCAGGAGTTGCTGTGAGCTGTGATGCCCTACCCAGGGTGATAGCTTGAGGCTCTGTCTCAAAAAAAAAAAAGTGCAGAGATGAACAATGCATAATTACTGCCTTCAAGGAGCTTCTAGACCAGTGGGAAACAGATATTTCAACCAATAATTATAATGCAATCAGATTAAGTCTGACTATAAAGTCTTTTCTTTCTTTCTTTTTTATTTATTTTATTTTATTTTTTTGAGACAGAGCCTCAAGCTGTTGCCCTCGGTAGAGTGCCATGACATCACAGCTCACAGAAACCTCCAACTCCTGGGTTTAAGCGATACTCTTGCCACAGCCTCCCAAGTAGCTGGGACTATAGGAGCCAGCCACACACCGGTTATTTTTTGGTTGTAATTGTCATTGTTGTTTGGTAGGCCTAGGCTGGATTCAAACCCACCAGCTGGTATATGTGGCTGCTGCTTTAGCCGCTTGAGCTGTAAGCACTAAGCCTATGAAGTCTTTTCTTAATAGCCTATGGCTTTCTAAAAGAAGGGGAAAAAAAATCATAGAGGGACGGCGCCTGTGGCTCACCGAGTAGGGCGCCGGCCCCATATACCGAAGGTGGTGGGTTCAAACCCGGCCTTGGCCAAACTGCAAAACAGAAAAATAGCCGGGCGTTGTGGCGGGCTCCTGTAGTCCCAGCTATTCGGGAGGCTGAGGCAAGAGAATCACCTAAGCCCAGGAGTTGGAGGTTGCTACAAGCTGTGTGACGCCACAGCAGTCTACCAAGGGCGATAAATTGAGACTTTGTCTCTACCCCTCCCCCCCCAAAAAAAAATCATAGAGAAGCTTTTCAAAAAACACTGCACTGGATCTTGAGGGATAAGTGGAACCTTCCAGATGGGATTGAGATTGTGAAGAAAAGCAGTCTATGCACTATTTGTACAAAGGCTGGAACAGAATAGTACCTGGTTAGAGAAACTACCTGTTCAAAAAGCTTAGTTATCATGTTAAGAAGTTTAGTTTAGTTTTTTTTTTTTTTTTGAGACAGAGTCTCACTATGTCGCCCTCGGTAGAGTGCTGTGGCGACACAGCTCACAGCAATCTCAAATTCTTGGGCTTAAGCGAGTCTCTTGCCTCAGCCTCCCAAGTAGCTAGGACTACAGGCACCTGCCACAATGCCTGGCTATTTTGTTGTTGCAGTTGTCATTGTTGATTTTAGCTGTCCCGGGACTGGGTTTGATCCTGCCAGCCTCAGTGTATGTGGCTGGAGCCCTACCCACTAAGCTACAGGCACCACCAAGAAGTTTAGATTTTACTCTATAGGTTATGGAGACCCTTGAAAGCTTTCAGCATTAAGTTCCCATGATTATTGTGCCATTACCTTAGAACTCTTTGTTCTTAAAGGGTTCTAAGGCAATTCTGACATTAAACTGCCTGGAGTTAGTGCAGACCTAATATGTCAAGGGCTTAGTCCTACAAACTGCCCCCAGGCCTTCAGTCTCCAGTCACAGTGGTGGGTCCCACCATGTTACCCACATCTGTCCAGATTTCATAGGTGGCTATAACCATAATGTATTCATAATGTAGTGTTTTGCATTATTCTATATTATATTATTTCTTGTAACTCTTCAGTCTTCACATTTATCTTATAAATTTTTAAAATATTCCTCTCTTCCTTGGTATAATAGGTATGAAATGGTATTCCATTGTATTAGTAGAAAAGTTGGACAATTTTATTTAGTGTCTGTATATTCTTAACTGTTCTATCCCTTTTTCCTTTAAAAGAAATAGTATGTAGGTATAGGCTGGACATGGTGGCCCAGCCTTTTAATCTAAGCACTCCAGGAAGCCAAGTCAGGTGGATCATCGGAGCTCAGGAGTTCAAGACCAGCCTGAGCAAGAGTGAGACCCCATCTCTACTAAAAATAGAAAAAAGGTTTAGGTGTGGTGGCTCACGCCTGTAATCCTAGCACTCTGGGAGACCAAGGCAGGTGGATCACTTGAGCATAGAAGTTCCAGACCAACCTGAGTAAGAGTGAGATCCTGGCTCTAAAAACAGCTGGGCATTGTGGTGGGCACCTGAGGCAAGAGAGTCACTTGAGCCCACAAGTTCGAGTTTGCTATAAGGTGTGATGCCATGGCACTCTACTGAGGGCAACAAAGTGAGACTCTGTCACAAAAACCAAACAAACAAAAGAATAAAAATAAAAACAAAAATAGAAAAAACTAACCAGGCGTGGTGGTGGGTGTCTATAGTCCCAGCTACTTGGGAGGCTGAGCAAGAGAATCACTTGAAGCCAAAGACTTTGGAGCTTGCTATGAACTATGTTGCCACCACAGCACTGTACTCAGGGCAAGAGAGTAATAAAACTGTTTCCATACAATAACTAAGAGGGTGCCATGGTGCTGTGAAGGCTATGTTAACCAGTTTGATGAAAATATTTCAGATTGTATATAAAACCAGCACATTGAACCCCATGTTTGCATTAATGTACACAGCTATGATTTACTAATAAAAAAAAACTAAGTATAAATTAAAAGACATGTGTATCTTTTAATTTATTTCTATAGAAAGGTACAAAAAATAGAATGATACCCATGTACGCATCAACCAAATTTAAGTAATTAAATTTGGCCCTATTTCACTGTTTTAAATGCATAAGACATTTCAGATTTATTTGACACAGGGTCTTGCTCTGTTGCCTGGGCTAAAAAGCAGTGATGTCATCACACCTCACAGCAATCTTAAACTCCTGGATTTGAGTGATCCTCCTGCCTCAGTCTCCCATGTAGCTGGGATTACAAATGCATGACAACATATCCGACTAATTTTTCTATTTTTTGTAGAGGTGTTGCCCAGACTGATCTTGCACTCTTGGTGAAAAGCAATAATCCACCTTGACCTTCCAAAGAGCTAGGTTACAGACATGAGCAACCATGCCTACCCACATTTCAGATATATTTAAAGTGCCACTTATCCCCCTTCTCCTTCCCTTCTCTCCCACCTCATGGTAGATGTGTAGACTTTCCCTACAGATTGTTCTTTTACTACAAATACTGGTCTCTGTCTAATTTTTTTTAAACCTGGTTTCCTCATCAGTAGAATGAAGGCAATACCAATTTCTCCAGGTTATTGTTAGGATTGTGCACTATATGTAGAAAGTGCCTATCATGGCACCTAGCATTGAAAGTGACATAAGACCCAGAAATTTCATTTCTTCCTAATAAACTATATGCTTCTTTCTGACAGTAAGGCTGCCCAGCTAACAATATGTTGATTCAATTTAACTCTATTTCTATTCCCCAAACACAATACCTCTCCTTTTCCCCATTCTCCACCTTCTGATCTCTGTCACCCCTTCTCACCGATTCTTGACCCTTAGTCTTGACAGTGGCACAGAAGTGCTAATAGGCTCGGCGCCTGTAGCTCAGTGGCTAGGGCCCCCGCCACATTTACACTGGTGGCACCAGGGGCTGTCAGGTGCCTGCTCTAGTTCACGCTATTAGCCATATAAAGTTCTGTGTGACCTAAAGGCACATGAGGGATGTGGGAGAAAGCTTGATGTGGGGAAATGCTTTGAACTTAGGAAGCTCTTAGTTCAAATCCTGTCTCTAGAATTTAATCACCAAATGCCTTTTCTCCCTCCTGGTGCTTCAGATTCTCCATGTCTAAAATGGGGACAATATTACTCACTTCTCTGGTTAAGGATAATAGAACCTTTACATTGAAGTATTTATTGGATATATTAAGCCCATTTAATCCTAACAAAAACTGGAGGAAACAGAACAAATCATTTCTCTAGTAAGAACAGGTGAAAACCAAATGCTCAATGACGTGTGAATGGATAATCACAGTTAGTACGTGAACCAGCCAGAATTCAAAGCCGGAAAATCACAGAGTCAGTACCTGAACCAGCCAGAATTCAAAGCTAGCTGTTCTCAACCTGTGGGTCGCGACCCGTTTGTAACAATGAAAATATATACTGCATATCAAATATTTACATTACGATTCCTAACAGTAGCAAAATTACAATTCCATAGTAGCAACGAAAATAATTTTATGGTTGGGGGTCACCACAACACGAGGAACTGTATTAAAGGGTCGCAGCATATAGAGGCATTAGGAAGGGTGAGAACCACTGGAGCCCGGCTCGGGATTATACAGGCCATTGAAAGCGCATTAATAGGTTCGGCGCCTGTAGCTCAGCGGCTAGGGCGCCAGCCACATACACTGGAGCTGGTGCTGGTGAGTTCGAATCCAGCCCAGGCCTGCCAAACAATGACAACTATCACCAAAAAAAAAATAGCCGGGCGTTGTGGCGGGCGCCTGTAGTCCCAACTACTCGGGAGCCCGAGGCGGATCAAGGCTTAAGCCCAAGAGTTAGAGGTTGCTGTGACGCCACGGCACTCTACCGAGGGCGACTTTCTGAGACTATCTCAAAAAAAAGAAAGAAGACGCATTAACACACCAAATTTTGTTTCTCCCTCTGGAAGAAAAAGGGGTAGTACCGGAGGCGTGGGCTGGAATCACCCAGAGTTAGGCACTAGAGGGCCTGGGCAAGAGCGTAACGAGGCCCAGGCCCGGCCCTGGCACTGGCGCCCCCGGCCTGCTTCCCCGCGTAGCGGCGGGTTGTGCCTCCGCTCTCCTCCGGGGGCGCTCGCCGGACTGGAGAGCTCAAAGGCCTAGGCGGACCGAGCGGGCTACGGCGGAGCCTCTTGCCAGGAGCAGGGCTAGGCCAACAAGGCCCGGCCGGCAGTTCCACGCGCGCGGTACTCACTTCTCGCGCACTCCCGACAGGCCCAGGTGAGTCCAAATTCCCCGCGGGTCGCCGCTGCCACCAAGCCGCGCGCCAACTCACTCCGCGCCGGAACCAGGCAGGCTCCAATTGGCTGCGTCCACAGGACACCAGCCAATAGCGTCTTCCTCCGACATCTGTCCCCGCCCCTCAGGCTGTCGGGTCGGGGTCGCTTTACGGCGAGGCGGGGCGTGCTCGTGTGAGGTCCGGAGTCCGTGTGGGCTGACCCTGATTTAGCTGTGGCTTTCGGGGCGGTAGTGTTTTGTTCGGGTTTTTCTTAGTGCTTTTCCGGCGCCATGGTTCCTTGTCCGGGCGTTTCTTAGCGCTATTCCGACGCCATGGTTTTCTCCCGGCGTTTCTTAGGGTTCTTCGGCGCCGTGGTTCTTTGGGCATTTCATAGTGCACTGGAGGCGCTCAGTAACGCGCGCGGCTGAACCCCGGACTGGCGGATCCAAAAACCCGGAAGTTTGCGAGGAGCCGAGGTTGGCCGGTTCCCACGGGCCGCTGGCTCTGGGCGTCTCCGCCTTCCGCAGTGCGGCGGCTTTGACCCCCAGCGCTCTTCCGCCCGGCCACTGCGACACTGTCGCTGACGGGTAGAGGACGTGTGCTGTATCTGGGGGAGAAGCCACGCTGCGCTTCCAGCCGATGCCTGCCACATCTTCCTTTCCACTCCTTCCTCTCCTCCCACTTTCCTTCCCTCCTGCCCTTTCTTCCTTCTTTACTGTTTTTAAGGAAAAACTGAAAATCTGTTTTTGTTGTATTTATTGAGACAGTCTCACTGTATCGCCCTGGGTAGAGGGCTGTGGCGTCCCAGCTCACAGCAACCTCAAACTCTTGGACTTGAACGATTCTCTTACCTCAGCCTCCTTTGCCTAGTCCCTCAGCTGGGACTACAGGTACTTGCCACAATGCCCTGCTAATTTTTAATTGTTGTCGTTGTTTAGCAGGCCCGGACCGGGTTCAAACCCGCCAGCCCTAGTGTATGTGGCTGGCGCCATCACCACTGAGCTGCAGGTGCCAAGCTCATTTAAACTTTTCTGATGGGCTCGGGCCTGTGGCTCAACAGGCTAAGGCACCGGCCACGTACACCTGAGCTGGCGGGTTCGAATCCAGCCCAGGCCCGCCAAACAACAATGACGGCTGCAACCAAAACATAGCCGGGCGTTGTGGCGGCTGTAGTCCCAGCTACTTGGGAGGCGGAGGCAGGAGACTCGCTTGAGCCCAGGAGTTGGAGGTTGCTGTGAGCTGTGATGCTACAGCACTCTACCCAGGGTGACAGCTTGAGACTGTCTCAAAATAAATAAATGAATAAAAGTAAATAAACTTTTCTGATGAAAATACTCACCATGGGTGCATTTTAGGGGTATGCTGGGCAATGGAAAAAGAGTCTTTGGAAAGCTTCACTTTACGCCCTTTTATGTTTTTTGGGTTTTGGACATTTGAGAATGTTGCCTATTATGCCCTTTTATGTTTTTAGGTTTTTGAACATTTGAGAATGTTGCCTATTCATAATATTAAATACAGACTTTAAAAAAAATACAATAAACTATGGGCGGCGCCTGTGACTCAGTGAGTAGGGCGCCAGTCCCATATACCGAGGGTGGTGGGTTCAAACCCAGCCCCAGCCAAACTAACAAAAAATAGCAGGGCGTTGTGGCAGGCACCTGTATTCCCAGCTGCTTGGGAGGCTGAGACGGCATTGCCTAGGTCCAGGAGTTGGAGGTTGCTGTGAGCTGTGTGATGCCACAGCACTCTACCCAGGGTGATAAAGTGAGACTCTGTCTCTACAAAAAAATTAATAATAATACAATAATCTAGGGGTCACAATCGTATTTTACAAGCCTTGGGAAGAACAAATCTATTATATCTATATTGAATTTTCAAAGTATGCTGGTGATAAGCATATTTACACTGTGAACCACTCAGGAACAAAGTGAACAAAGAACACTGTTAAGGGACAGGGTAGGTGGAAAAAGATCTTTGAGTTATGCGTAGTCTGTTTGCTAAGAAGATGCAAGAAGCTTTCTGAGATACTCAGTGGCAACTGCATAGTTCTTCCTTTAATATACAATATTTTTAAGAAACTTAATAGTTCAGCTCGGCGCCTGTGGCTCAACGGGTTAAGGCGCCAGCCACGTACACCTGAGCTGGTGGGTTCGAATCCAGCCCAGGCCCGCCAAACAACAATGATGGCTGCAACCAAAAAAATTTAAAAAATGGCCAGGCCCATTGTGGCAGGCACCTGTAGTCCCACCTACTTGAGAGGCAGAGGCAAGAGACTTGCTTCAGCCCAGGAATTGGAGGTTGCTGTGAGCTGTGATGCTACAGCACTCTATCCAGGGTGACAGCTTGAGGCTCTGTCTCAAAAAAAAAAGGCTCAGCGCCTGTGGCTCAGCGGGCTAAGGCGCCAGCCACGTACACCTGAGCTGGCAGGTTCAAATCCAGCCTGGGCCTGCCAAACAACAATGATGGCTGCAACCAAAAAATGGCCGGGTGTTGTGGTGGGCGCCTGTAGTCCCAGCTATTTGGGAGGCGGAGGCAAGAGACTCGCTTGCGCCCAGGAATTGGAGGTTGCTGTGAGCTGTGATGTCACAGCACTCTAACCAGGGTGACAGCTTGAGGCTCTGTCTCAAAAAAAAAAAAAAAGAAACTTAATAGTTCAAAGCAGGATAGAGTAGGTTATCAGTAGCTGATCATTCCTGTTGGAACAAGCAGAAAAACAAAAAATACCGAACACCAAAAGAGGATATATGTAAAATATATATATAAATAGAAATATATGTGTGTGTGTAGATATAAATCTTTTTGAGGTAGAGTCTCACTCTGATACCCTGGGTACACTGCTGTGGTGTCACAGTGCACAGCCACCTCAAGCTCTTGGGCTGAAGTGATCCTCCTGCCTCAGCCTCCCAAGTAGCTGGACTATAGGTACCCACCACAATGCTCAGCTAGTTTATCTAGTTGGGGGGGACAAACTATTGGATCTATTGGAGATGGGGTCTATTGCTCAGGCTGTCTTGAACTCCTGGACTCAGGCAATCTACCTGCCTCAGCCTCCCAGAGTGCTGGGATTACAGATTGTGAGCCCCCACCCCTGGCCTACAAATCATATTTTTATTTATTTATTATTTATTATTTATTTTTTTTTTTTTTTGAGACAGAGCCTCAAGCTGTCACCCTGGATAGAGTGCTGTGGCATCACAGCTCACAGCAACCTCCAATTCCTGGGCTCAAACGAGTCTCCTGCCTCTGCCTCCCAAGTAGCTGGGACTACAGGCGC
>CAUYON010147333.1:0-12644 GCA_963573935.1 Arctocebus calabarensis | reverse complement strand
CTGGGTGTTGTGGCGGGCACCTGTAGTCCCAGCTACTTGGGTGGCGGAGGCAGGAGACTTGCTTGAGCCCAGGAATTGGAGGTTGCTGTGAGCTGTGATGCCACAGCACTCTATCCAGGGTGACAGCTTGAGGCTCTGTCTCAAAAAAAAAAAAAAAAGAATAACTAATATTAATTCTTCTCAAACTATTCCAAAATATTGAAGGAGTCAGAATACTTCCAAAGTCATTCTTTGAGACCAGCATTACCCTGATGCCAAAACCAAACAAGATCACAACAAAAATTAAAAATTGTAGGCCAATATTCCTAGCAAACACAGATACAAAAGTTCAACAAAATATGAGGAAATCAAATTCAATAGCATATTTAAAATATCATTCACCATGATTAAGTGGGATTCAACCCAGAGATACAAGGATGGTTCAACATAATGCAAATCAATAAATATATTACATTAAAAGAATCAATGACCATGATCATTTCAATAGATGCAGAAAAAGCATTTGATAAAATTCAACATCCCTTCATGATTAAAAACTCTCAAAAAATTACTTATAGAAGGAATATACCTCCATATAATAAAGGCCAAATATGATAAACAGCTAACATCATAGTGAACAGGGAAAAGCTGAAAGCTTTTCCTCTATAATCTGGAAACAAGATAAGGATGCCAACTTTCATCACTTCTATTCAACATAGTACTGAGAGTCCTAGCCAAAGAAATCAGACAAGAGAAAGAAATAAATGACATTGGAATTGGAAAAGAAGAATTTAAATTCTTTACAGATAATGTGATCTTATGTATTTAAAAAATTTCTAAAGATGCCACCAAAAAACTTAGAAAGAATAAATGAAACAATTAAGTTGCAGTACACAAAGATCATCATACAAAAATCAGTGGTATATATATGCTAGCAGCAAACTATCTGAAAAAGATATCAAGGAAAAAAACCCATTTCTAATAGCTATAAAAAAAAATCTAGGAATAAACTTAAACAAATAAGTGAAAGATCTCTACAATAAAAACTATAAAAACATTGATTAAAGAAGTTGAAGAGGACATAAATAAATGGGAAAATATCCCATTTTCATTGATTGAAAGAATATTGTTAAAATGTGCATACCAGCTAAAGCAATATAAAGATTTGAAATAACTCCTATCAAAATACCAATGACATTCTTCACAGAAATAGAAAAATAATCCTAAAATCCATATGGAAACACAGAAGATCCAAAGCAATCCTAAACATAAAGAACAAAGCTGGAGGCACTGCACTATCAGACTTTGAAATATACTGTTAAGAACACAGAAATAAATTCATGCATTTACAGCCAACTAGTTTTCAACAGAGGCACCAAAAACATGCTGGGAAGGCCAGGGTGGCACATGACTGTCATCCTAGCACTCTGAGAGGCCTAGGCAGGTAGTTGCCTGAGCTCAGGAGTTCAAGACCAGACTGAGCAAAGTGAGACCCCAATCTCTACTAAAAATAGAAGAACTAGTCCGGCTTTTAGGCAGGTACCTGTAGTCCCAGCTACTCTGGAGGCTGAGTCAATAGGAGCTCTTGAGTCCAATAGTTTGAAGTTACTGTGAGTTATGATACCACTGCACTCTACACAGGGTGACAGAACAAGACTGTCAAAAAAAAAAAAAGGAAAAAAAACATGCCGGAGAAAAGACAGTTTCTTCAATAAATGGTGCTAGAAAAACTGGATATCCACATGCAGAAGATTAAAATTAGACCTCTATCTCTTACCATATACAAAAATCAACTTAAAATGGTCCTGAATATAGAACTCAAAACTATGAAACTACCATAAGAAAACACAAGGGAAATGCTTTTCTATACAGCAAAGGAATCAACAGAATGAAAAGAATGGGAGAAAAATATTTGCATACTATACATATGACAAGGAGTTAATATCCAGAAACAAGGAGTTAATATATAAGAAACTCAGTAACAGAAAAACAAATAATCTGATTAGAAATGGTCCAAAAAAGACAAATGACCAGCAGGTATATGAAAAAATTTCCAACATCTCTAATCATCAGGGAAATATAACTACAATGAGGTATCACCTCACCCCAGTTAGAATGGCTATTATTAAAAAAACAAAAAATGAAAAATGCTTGCAAGGATGTGGAAAAGGGGAACTCTTATATATTGTTGGTGGGGGTGTAAATTAGTACAGCCAGCATAGTCAAAAGAAATCCAATTTTTATGACAGGTCTTTTAAGAAGCCATCATACAAGAAGCACTATACACACTACTGTGTTGCTCATTCAGAATAAAAAGAATAAATTTCCTGGGCGGCGCCTGTGGCTCAAGGAGAAGGGGCGCTGGCCCCATATACCGGAGATGGTGGGTTCAAATCCGACCCCGGCCAAAAATTGCAAAAAAAAAAAGAATAAATTTCCTATCTTGAATACTAGTGAGCACTTGTTTCCATAGATACTTGATCTTAGCAAAGAATAAGGCAAATATGAGTATTTACCAAAGTCTACCTGTATTACATCTCTGAAATTACAAACTTTTAGCTATTTAAGAAGACCATAGGATGTTAGAGAGAGAAGAGACTTGAACCATTCTCTCCTGCAGGTCCTCATTTTATACTCCAGAAATGCTCAGGCCCGGGGAGTTCAACAGGCCTATTTCCTTTTTTCCCTACAATCCTAAACCCCAATTTGCTAACGATTTATGATGCCTTTAAAAAAAATTACTGACTCAAATCAGCTTATTTAATGATCACTATTTTTAACAATTATCCCAGGTAATCGTGGTAAGAACTATTACTCATGTACGACTCATAATAAACTAAATAACTGGTTCTAGGCTAACTATTATGCTAGATTGCTCATAATTTAATCTTTCTTATGAATTGCAACATGCTTAGGAGTTTTGCAGGGTACCTCAGGGTCATGATCTCAAATCTCAATTATCACTGTGTAGAAGGCTACAGAAGTTTCAGTGAATGGAAAGTTCTGGTTGAGAGAACACAGGTGAATTGAACTTCACTGTGGCAGAGGTGGGTATCAAATACCTTCCAAGGAAAATACTGTCGTTTTAGAAAGTCAAATGGCCATTTACCTTAGGGAGATTAGTGAGACCATGGAAAAACTACCTGATTCCTTGGGAAGGAAATATCACTCCCACCATAACACATTTTTCTCTCTTTCACACAGATGGTTCTAATGCCACCACAGTGTGATTGTGCAGTTGAAGGCATGTTGATCTCTTCTCAATGAAATGACAACCACCCTGTGTCTGAGAGCCTTTAGGTACCAGAAGTAGCCAGCGAAAGAGACAGTTGATGAACAGTGTAGAGATTTCCAGCCCACATATAGATCACGACCCTAACCCTGACCTTAGGAACACATAGGTCATTAGAATTTCTACTCAGGGGAGAGGAACAACCTGGGCTCTGCACACTTTTTTCATGGGGCAAGAGTAGAGCATATATCCAAACTCTCTTCCATGACCGGTGAGCTGGGCAGAAGGCAGGCCCAGCCAGTCGGTCCCTCGGGCCAGGGCAGGAAGCCAGAGTCTCTCTTACCCTGGTGCGTGGGGCCGCAGGGCTAACACCAAAAATTCATCCGTAGGAGCATGGAGGAGCATGTCGAGGTTGAGCCAGAAGACTTGTCCGAGCAGGTTCCTGAGCAACAGGTGCTCAAGTATTAACAGCCAAGGTGGAGAGAGGGTCTGAGGACCAGGTAATATGAGAGCAAGACCCAGAGGGAGAGAAGAGTGGGAAAAAGTGGCTTTGGAATCAAACAGATCTGGGCCCAAATGTCAGCACAGTAGCTAAATAGCTCATGGTATGACCATCAGCAAGAACCTTGCTAAACCTCGTTTTCATCACTTATGATATCAGATAATAGGACGTTTCTTGTACAGGTATCAGGATGCTTAAATAAAATAAAGCACTTAGCACAGTGCTTGGTAAATAATAAACACTAAATGTTAGATTAACATAAGCTTCATTATTGTTATTTAAAGCACTTGCTAAAAGCCTGACTCCTGATAAAAGGTAGAAAAGGACACTTAGGAATGTATGAATGGCAGACTACCACTAATTCCAGGGGTGATAACTGGTTTTTTCCAGGACCCCAGGGTGTTTTTTCAGAGTGGAGACCAAGATGGAAGAAGGGCAGTGCTCACTCAGCCAGGACCTTCTGCTTCCACCACTATCCACTGAAAGCAGGACAGCCCAACTCAGGAGCAAGCCACCCACTTCCAGCCCAAATGGCTTTTTGGTGCCATTTTTAAAGAGCTGAATAGAGATGCCAACTGAACTAGAATGATAGTGAAAAGTGCCAGGTTCAGTATATTTCCAAAGGCTTCATTTGCATCTTCCTGGAACCTCGATTCTCTGCTGCCATCTGTGGAACAGGGTAACGTAGGAGGGTTCTGACTGGCTGCGAGACACCCTTGGTTGTCCATGGCAACCCAGCCTCAGTAAAAGTGCGGGGTGGTGAATGTGTGGGAGCCAAGATGATGCTATTAGCTGTTCCGGCAGGAATGTGTCAGCATGATCTGTGCAGCTACAGCTCAGGGAAGAAACACCCTTATTAGCCTCTGCAGCTATCTCAAGGCAGAGCCCTATTCTTTTCTGGGAAAGGACTTAGCTAGCAAATAGATTTACTACTGTGAATTGCTGAGAATAGTGCAAATCTCTCTCCATCGTGTTGTTTCTTAAAGTTCGCTCTATCAGAAAGCCTATCTGAACTGAATTCATGAAAGCCCAAACAGCCTGCCCTTGGAATTTCTGTAGCTGCTCCTCCAACTAGTCCTATTCTCTCCTAATTTCTTATCTTTCTCCATTTATTCAGTTATTGATATATTTCTATCTTACTTTCTCAGAGAGACATCATAGAAGTTCCCAAAGGGTAGGAATCAGGTTTCTTTCCACACAGTACCCAGCTACAATGCTTTTGTAATGTTTGGAAGCAAAATAATAAAATGGTTTAGCACAGGGCCTGGAGCCAAACATCCTGGGCTTAAATCTCAGCTCAGCCATTTACTAGCTGTGCTTTAAAGACAGGTCACAAATTCTTTGATACTCCTACACTCAGACATGGAACTTAATTCCCCTAGACTTAGTGACTTGTACCCAGCAAAGAAAATACAGAAGAAGTAATGGTACATGGCTTTTGACATTAGGTTATAAAAAGCTACGGCTTCTGTCTTAGAAAATGTGCTTTCATTATCTTGCTCTAGAATCACTGCCTTTGGAGGGAAGCCAGCTGCCATGTCACAAGGACACTCAAGCAGCTTACAGAGAAGCCCATGCAGCAAGAAACAGGTCTGCCATCAACAATGTAAGTTTAGAATCAGATTCTCCCCAAACAAGCCTTGAAATGAGTGTACCTTCACTAACAGCTTGACTTTCTGAGAGACCTTGAGCCAGAAGGACTAAGCTCAGCCACTCCAGGATTTCTGCTACAGAAACCACAAGATGATAAATGTTTATTGTGTGAAGCCACCAAAGTCAGGGTAATCTGTAATGTAGAAATTGATAACTAATATATGATGAGTAGCTGACATAACCCAAGATCCAATTGTTTCACCTGCAAAATGGGACAATTATAATTATGAAAATCCTCTGAGAGAATAAATATAAATTACTTAGCCGAGTGCTCAGCACATGTTAAGCCCTCAGTAACTACAATCTGCCTGTTACCATCATTGTGGGGACTAGTACTGTGGGGTGACTGAAAGCCTAGGCTTCAAATCTGCCAGGCCTGGATTCAAGTCCTCATGCTACCACTTAAGAGCTATAAAACCCTGGGCTAGACTCTCATTCTCACTGAATCTCAGTTTTCTCTAATATCACAGCTTCCAGAGTCATAGTGAAAACAAAATAAGACAATGTACATTATGTACTTAGCGTAAAACATAATGAAGCTGCTCAGCAACTGGTATTTTTTGTATCATTATCAACGCCTTTGGTGGTAAGAATGACAATGACCTAGGGAAGAAGATGCAAATTACGAATTATTCTAAGTGGTCATCAGAAGAAGTGAGCCAGTTCTCTCTTACTATCATCTGAACAAGTTTCTGGATGCTCACTTTCACAGACAATTTGCATTTGACCTTGGAGACTGAGCTTGGTCTTGGCTCCTGCAGAAAGTTTTCCCCAACCCCTCACCACTCTCTGTGCCTCTGGAGTGTCTTGCCCATACAACCATGTGGCACTTACATGCTCCATTATAATTGTCCTTTTACATCTGTCTCCTCTTTCCCTGGTCTGGGAGACCCTTGGAAAAGGAAATGGCTCATATGAGCCTTTATGCCTCCAGTGACTACTCCAGTGGCTGGCAGTTAGTGACTTCTCCATGGAAGTATGTTGGTTGAGTGAATTAATAAATTAATGAATTAATACACAAGTGATAGTTTATAGCTTATTGCTGGGTTTTTGTTTCATTTTGTTTTGTTTTTTGAGACAGAGCCTCAAGCTGTCACCCTGGTTAGAGTGCTGTGGCATCACAGCTCACAGCAACCTCCAATTCCTGGGCTCAAGTGATTCTCTTGCCTCCGCCTCCCAAGTAGCTGGGACCACAGGCACCTGCCACAACGCCCAGCTATTTTTTGGTTGCAGCCATCATTGTTGTTGGGCAGGGCCTGGCTGGATTCGAACCCACCAGCTCAGGTGTACGTGGCTGGTGCCTTAGCCCCTTGAGCTACAGGCGCCGAGCCTGTTTTGTTTTTTTAATCGAAGTGCCTCACAACCCTTCTAATATCCCAGGAATGACAACTGGATTCATCTGGTATTGAATGTGTAAGTTGCATTAAATGTTCTAAGGTCAACCTGCTTTAGTAATTAAAGTAGGATATAAATCCTTACTATTTTCACATGAAAACACATTTATGAATGCTAATAAACACTGGGGAAAAAATAAGGGGTAATATAAATGATCACTACAAAATCTCTAGGAGACAACTTCTTTAAAGATGTATTTCTTTCAAGTAGGCTATATGCCAAGGACGCAGATGAGTAACACCTGCTGTCATGGATCCTACAGTTTGATAGACGAGTTAACACTCTCGAAGAGAACCCTAAATACCTGCCTAGTGTCAAGTGGAGTACTCAGCAATCTCCTGCAACTACTGTTCCTGTTTTTCAGAAAACAATGACACCATCACCAACTTGACCTCTCTTTCTCCATTAAATAACATTTCTCATTGATCATATTCCTATATATCAGCAATAAACTAATTTAGAAGAAAATACATAGCATATAAAACTATGAAATACCTAGAAATTAATGCAACAAAAGACACAGAAGACATCATTACACTGAAAACTATGAAGCATTGATGAGAGAAAATAAAGAAGAGCCAAATAAATGGAGATATATATTGTGTTCATTTATCAAAAGATTTTAGTATCATTCATATGTCAATTCCCGCTAACTGATCTAGAGATTTAATACAATCAAAATCCCCACAGCTATTTTGTAGAAACAGACAAGCTGATTCTGAAACGCAAAGGACCTAGGAGAGCAAAAACAAAACAAAAGTGGAAGACTCACACTACCTAATTTTAAGACTTATTATAAAGCTAGGAACTGAGGCAACATGACATGTGTAAAGATAAACAAACAGATAAATGAAACAGAACAGAGTCCAGAAACAGGTTTACACACATGGAGTCAATTATTTACAACAAAAGTAAAAAGGCAATTCAATGAAGAAAAAAGAATCTTATTTAAAAATAGTGTGAAAAAACTGGACAGTCATATACCAAATGAATGAACCTTAGACCTTTACTTCATTACCACATTTTAAAATAATCTTCTCAAAATAGATCACAAAACTAAATGTAAAAACTAAAACTTTAAAACTTCTAGAAGAAAGTATAGAAGAAAATCTTTGTAGGCTTTGATTAAGCAAAGACTTTTTAAAAGAACACAGAATAAAGCATAATGGGGAAAAATCCTAAAACTAAAAACTTCTGCTCCTCTAAGTGTAGCCATTATGGAAAACAGTACTGAACTTCTTCAATATATTAAAAATAGAATGACTAAGATCTAGCCATCTTACTACATATCTAAAAGGAAAGGAAATCAGTACATTGAAGAGATAATCTGCAGTACTATTCACCATAGACAAGATATGGAAATAATCTAAGTGTCTATCGACAAATGAATGCTTAAAGAAAATACAGAATTTCTGGCTCGGCGCCTGTGGCTCAAGGGGCTAAGGCACCAGCCACGTACACCTGAGCTGGCGGGTTCAAATCCAGCCCGGGCCCGCCAAACAACAATGACGGCTGCAACCAAAAAATGACTGGGCATTGTGGAAGGCGCCTGTAGTCCCAGCTACTTGGGAGGTGGAGGCAAGAGATTCGTTTGAGCCCAGGAATTGGAGGTTGTTGTGAGCTGTGATGACATAGCACTCTATCCAGGGTGACAGCTTGAGGCTCTGTCTCAAAAAAAAAAAAAAAGAAAATATGGAATTTCTAATGGAATGCTACCCCGCTTTTAAAAAGAAGGAAATCCTGTCACTTGTAACAAGGATGAGCCTGTAGGATATTATACTACAGGTGAAATAAGCCAGCCGCAGAAGGACAAATACTACGGGATCTCACTCACATGTGGAATCTAGAAAAGATTCACATACAAGCAAAGAGTGGAATGACGATTACCAGGAGATGAGGGAGAGGGATAAAGCTGATCAAAGGATACAAAAATTTCAGCTAAATGAAAGAAATAAGTTCAAGAGCTCTATTATATAAAATGGTGACATAGTTAATAATAATGCATCATTTTCAAAATTGCTAAGAAAGTAGATCTTATGTTCTCATCACAAAAAAAAATGTGAGGCGATTCATATGTTAATTAGCTCAATTTATCCATTCCACAATATATACGTATTTCAAAACATCACATTGTATATAATAAAATATATAATTTTTACTTGTCAATTATAAAATGAATTAACTTTAAAAAAAAAACTCCTGTTATTCCAAAGGTATTGTTAAGAAAATGAAAAGACAAAGGAAATGATACAATACAAAAAAAAAAAGAAAATGAAAAGACAAGGCAGTGAAAGAAAATATCTGCAAAACATATAATTAAAGACTTGTATCCAAAATATATAAAGAACTCTTACAACTCACTAACAATTCAATTTTTCAAATGGCCAAAAGATCTAAATAGATACTTTCCCCCAAAAAGAAATATAGGTGGCAAATAAACACATAGGAGTAAGGTACTGGCCCCCTATACTGGGGGTGGCGGGTTTAAGCCTGGCCCCAGCCAAAACTGAAAAAGAAAAAAAAACGTTCAATGTCGTAAATCATTAGAGTGTTATGGTGAGATACTAGCACACACCTACTAGAATGGCTATAATGTAAAGATAATACCAAGTAGTCATGAGAAGGTGGAATAACTGGAACTCTCATACATTGCTGACAGGAATGCATAATGACATGGCCATTTTGAAAAACAGTTTTGCAATTTCTTATAAAGTTAAACATATACTTACCATGCTACCCAGCAATCCTACTCCTAGGTATTTACTCAAGAGAAATTAAAACGTATGTCCACACAAAGATCTGTAAGTAAAATCATAGCAGCTGTATTTGTAATAGCCAAAAACTGGACAGCCAAATGTCCACCAACTGGTGAATGGATAAACAAATTATGGTGCATCCACACAATGGTGCATTACTCAGCCTTAAAAAGGAATGAACTCCTGATACATGCAACAAGATGATGACTCTCAAATGCATTATGATAAGAAAAAGAAGCCAGGCTCAAAAGGCTGCATCCAGCACAATTCCATTTGTGTGACATTCTAGAAAAGGCAAAACTATAGGGACAGAAATCAGATCAGCAGTTGTCAGGGGCTGGAAGTAGAAGAAGAGGATTGACTACATAGCAGCACACGGGAGCTTTTGTCATGATTAAAATATTCTAAGTTTTGGTAGGTATGGTAGTTATATGACTGCCTGCATTTATAAAATCGCCTCCAATTATATCCCTAGAAAGTGTGAGTTTCATGGTGTGTAAGTTATTATACCTCAATTAATCTAAATTCAAAAGAAAATATTCTTTTAAATCTGCTACCAAAACCTGAAAGCTGTTTCTCAGGAGGCAGTTTGCTATAAAAGAAAAGGCAATGACTTGGGAGTGGGACAGACCAAACTCCAGCTCTTATACTTTCAGCCAATACTTAACTGGGCAAGTTATTTAACTGTACTGACTATTAAGCTTATGATTTGATGAGATAACATGCAATCTGATAATCGTCAAAGTGACAGTTTCCCTCAGCACACCCCTCTCCCTCAAACCCTCTGTGGGGATTTCCCCCTTAATTTAAGCGCTTGAACAATGGTGACAAGAGTATAGTTTAAGAAGAAGGTTGTACAATATACCCTTAAATCACATGAGGATTAAAGATGGGGGAACAATGAGATGAAGAGCAACTAAGCCTTTGTTTTCCTCTTTCAAAAGATTCAAAGGAAGCTATAGTACCAGTTGCCTACAGAGGCTAGGTGCCCAGGAACCTACACCTCTCCATTCTGCAAACAAATAGTTTCTAAGGAATACAGGTGCTTGCAGGAGGATTTTGGCCTCCTGAAACAAGGGAGAACTCTTTCTCAACTACAGACTCAATGCCTGGGATGGGAGGATGGGGAAGTGGCTCCCAGCATGCTTAGTCCAAGTTTGAACTGGGCTTTGATTTTTACAACTGTGTCTTTGTTGACATTTGTGGTAAAAGCTAAATGTGGAGTCCAGAAAAGGAGAGATCCATGGATATGGTCTCTGTACAAAGAAACTGGGCCAGCTCTGAACCATTCCCTTAGCTCCAAAACACACTCCTCAAGCAGTGATAACATTAACCTGATATCATTTAGGATGAAAACCAAGCTTTTCCAAAGGGAAAAGTCACAAAGACACAGGCCAGCTAAACCTCCAGGAAAGTAAAAAGGCTCCTCCGTATAATTCTCAAGAACACAAAACTTGTGGAAATGTAGAGGATAATAAAAGTGGTATTCAAATCAATAGGGAGAGAAATTAGTCAATAAAATAACTTTGGAACAACCGGCTCATTATTTGCAATACAAATAAAGCCAAATTCCTGCCCTCACTTTTATACCAAAATAAGCCCTAGTGCATCAAAGATTCAAATGTAAAACAGAAATTTTAAAAGTACTTGAGAAAAAAAAAACACACACACAGGCATTTTTAAAACCAATCTCAGAGTAAAGAAAACAGTTCTAAACATAACACAAAACCCAAGCTATAAAGTAAAAGATCAATTTGACTAATTAAAAAGTGTCTTTTGGGATTAAAAAATTGCCATAAACAAGTTCATAACCAGAATGCAAACTAAGAAAAAATATTTGTACTACATACAAAGCCCTAGCCTCTTTCATATATAAAAAGCCCTTAAAAGTTATTATAAAAAAATGTACAATCCAATAGAAAAATGGGCAAAGGACAGGAAAAGAGAATTGCCCCAAAAGGAAATACAAATGTAAATAATCATATGAAACCAAAATTAACCTCACTTATGATTAAAGAAATGCAAACTAAAAAAAGATGCTACCTTTTTAAGGATATTTGACACAGAATATCCTAATAATACAGAAGAATGGAAATTATTGCAAAACACATCAAAAGACTATTAAATACATAGTAGTACATAAATACAATTAAATACTATGTACCTGTTACAATTTAAGTGATGATTTTGCTTATACTGATAACATTAAATGCACTCAGCAACATATGATCAAGTAGGGGAAAAATATTTTAATTTGTATGGCAGGATTTCATTTATCTGAACACATACATTTTTAGCTGTTTGTGCATTAAGTGCACAGAAATATAAGTTTATGGGGAAATTTACCAAAATGATAGCAGTTACTGGCCCTGGGAGAAATTTCAGGTGACTTTTACTTTATTTCAAAATTGCAGTATCCTTTTACTAATGTATAATAAGAAAATATTTCTGTAATTAAAGAAAGCTAAGTTATTTTCATCTTGCAAAGTATGAAGAAGTGTCAAAGCAATATTTCAACAAAACAAAAGGCATTAGCATGCAGTGAGGCAAATGGCCAGCCGAACCATGGCCTTGCCTCTAGCTGCACCTTCTAAACACCAAACAACAAGAGGCAGACAGATAAGAAGGCACTATCAGAGTTACAAAGGTGAAGCCATGTGCAGGAGGGTCTGGGTTCAGAGAACAGGTTTTAAGGGTGAGAAAGAGTCAGTTCAAATGATGGTTCTGCCACATTAGCTGTGTTGACTTTGGGCAAGTCACTTAACTTTCCTGAACCTCGGTCTCCACCTTTATAGAACTAGGATAACGACTATCTCTACCTTATAAGGGTGTTGAAAAGATTAATTAAGATATGCATGTGGCTAGGTGCCTGTGGCTCAGCGGGCTAAGGCGCCAGCCACGTACACCTGAGCTGGCGGGTTCAAATCCAGCCCGGGTCCGCCAAACAACAATGACGGCTGCAACCAAAACATGGCCGGGCGTTGTGGTGGGCGTCTGTAGTCCCAGCTAGTTGGGAGGCGGAGGCAAGAGACTCGCTTGAGCCCAGGAATTGGAGGTTGCTGTGAGCTGTGATGCCACAGCACTCTATCCAGGGTGACAGCTTGAGGCTCTGTCTCAAAAAAAAAAA
>CAUYON010147331.1:0-13684 GCA_963573935.1 Arctocebus calabarensis | reverse complement strand
AACAATCAAAAGTAATACATAAAACTTTATTGCATACTGGTTAGGGTTAAAAAAAAAAAAGCAAATGTAAGACACATTCTTTGGACAATGGAACAATTGGGGTAAGTTGAATTAAGAACCAGATAGAAGGGCTCGGCGCCTGTGGCTCAGCGGGCTAAGGCACCAGTCACGTACACCTGAGCTGGCGGGTTCGAATCCAGCCTGGGCCTGCCAAACAATAATGACGGCTGCAACCAAAAAATGGCGGGGCGTTGTGGCAGACGCCTGTAGTCCCTGCTACTTGGGAGGCAGAGGCAGGAGACTCGCTTGAGCCCAAGAGTTGGAGGTTGCTGTGAGCTGTGATGCCATAGCACTCTACCTAGGGTGACAGCTTGAGGCTATCTCTCAAAAAAAAAAAAAAAAATGCATAAATAAATAATCACAGAGCAATGAAATCAATATGGCAAAATGATAACAACTGTTGGATCTGGGTGGAGAGTATACAGAATTTCTCTCTGGGTATTAAAACGTCCATAATAAAAAGTTTGGGGAGATAAAAAAAGAAAAAGAGGATCACTTGAGCCCAAGAGTTGGAGGATGCTATGAGCTATGACACCACAGCACACTACCCAGGGCAACAGTTTTAAGTCTCAAAAAAAAATTTTTTTTTTTTTCCCCAGAAGAGAAACTTAAAATTTAAGGACGGGATGTCATGATATTAGTCTAAAAGTTAGTTACGCTGAATTTTATCAGGTTGACATTGAAATATTTTATTCCCCTAAGCATGTATCAACTTTTTGCCACAAACAGCCCCACAGATCAAATAGTCCTTATGCTGCTTAATTTACAGTTACCAGTGTTATATAAGATATTACTATTTAATACTTTTATTAGAATATTTTATTGTACAGAGAAACATACATTGCCAAACCTTATCTGGCTTATGGTCCAAAAAGCCTACTATTCTTCTGAGAGGGACATATTAAATTAAGTGCATGACTGACCTCCCAGAAGTCCTCCCAGAAAGGTTAAGCCAGTTTCACTAAGATGCTATTTATGGCTCTGACATTCACACATTTGTGCAGACCATTTTTTAGTTCACTGAATATAGATAAATGGCTTCTTTATCATTCAATATGGAAAAATCCTCTTGTTTATCTCTAAAACTGGCTCGCTAACATCTCAAAGGATAACCCTTCAATCCTACCACTTGAGAATTGTACAGTATTAAAGTTTACCATATCCAGGTTCAAAATTTATTTGTATTGTATTTACCCTAGGGCTTCACTTTTCCACCAGTGTATTTGGATATTTTATTTATTTTTTGTGAATGGATGTAAGAAATCTTTATTATTTTATAATAAATCAGAAAAATTATTTCACACAAATTAAGCTCTGACTATACTTAAAGCACTAACACTTAAAGTCTTTTTTCATTATGTCTCCAAAATGTATCAAACTTTCTTACCCTTACAGAGACTACTAAAGATAAAAAAATTTTTCTCAGGCGGCCGCCAGTAGCTCAGTGGGTAGGGCATTGGCCACATAACACCAAGGCTGGCGGGTTCAAACCCAGCCCAGGCCACTAAAATCAACATTGACAACTGCAACAAAAAATAGCCAGGCACTGCAGCGTGTGCCTGTAGTCCAGCTACTTAGGAGGCTGAGAATCATTTAAGCCCAAGCATTTGAGGTTGCTGTGAGCTATGAGGTCACCGCACTCTACTGAGAGTGACATAGTGAAACTCTGTTGCAAAAAAAGAAAAAATTTTTTCTCATTGATATCAATTTGTAAATCTTTAGCTATAATACAATCTTAATCTTCATTTTAGGTATCCATTCTGTGTATATTACCCACATAACAAGTCTGATGCTTCTCAATTGTTTTGAGCTTAATAAAATGTTAAAATTTAAAATCAGTAAGGCACTAAGAAAACACCAATATTGTATATGGCTTTAATTCAGAGGATATGTGAGTACATATTCTGTTTATTCTAAATCTGAATTGTAGTCAAAAATACTGATTAAAAAACTAATCTCTAGATAAAGGTAAATTTACTAAGCCAGGTGTTTAAAATTCTTTACCTTAAAAAATGTTCTGCATCTGGCTCGGCGCCTGTGGCTCAACGGACTAAGGCACCAGCCACATACACCTGAGCTGGCAGGTTCAAATCTAGCCTGGGCCCGCCAAACAACAATGATGGCTTCAACCAAAAAATGGCTGGGTGTTGTGGCGGGCACCTGTAGTCTCAGCTACTTGGGAGGCGGAGGCAGGAGACTCGCTTGAGCCCAGGAATTGGAGGTTTCTGTGAGCTGTGATGCCACAGCACTCTATCCAGGGTGACGGCTTGAGGCTCTGTCTCAAAAAAAATGTTCTGCATCTTTCTGGAGGTACAACAACCATAACTATTAAAAAAAAACAAAACAAAATAAGGCGAGTTAAAAGGCATAAAGTGGCTGTGTGTGGTGGTTCAGGCCAGTAATCCCAATACTTTGGAAGGCAGAAGTAAAATGGTCACTTGAGGCCATAACCAGCTGGAGTTCACAACCAGCTTGGGGACGGGCCCATGGCTCATGCCTGTAATCCAAGCACTCTGGGAAGCCAAAGCAGGTGGATCACCTGAACTCAGGAGATCAAGAGCAGCCAGAACCAAGAGCCAGACCTCATCTCTAGTAAAAATAGAAAACCTAGCCAGTCATTGTGGCAGGTGCCTGTAAGTCCCAGCTACTAGAGAGGCTGAGGCAAGAAGACTGATTAAGCCCAAGAGTTAGAGGTTGCTATAAGCTATGATGCCATGGCATTCTACCCAGGGCAAGAGTGAGACTCTGTCTCAAAAACTAAATCTCCTTAGGCAAGATAGTAAAACACTATCTCTACAAAAAAATTTTAAAAATAGTCAGGCATGGCAGTAGGCATTTGTAGTCCCAGCTACTCAGGACGCTATGGCAGGAGGATCGCTGAACCTAGAAGTTTGAGGCTTCAGCAAGTATTATGCCACTGCTTCTAGCCTGGTCAACTGACCAAGACCCTGTCACTTTAAAAAAAAAGGGGGGGGGCACCGGTGGCTCAGTGAGTAGGGCACTGATTCCATACACTGAAGGTGGCAGGTTCAAACCCAGCCCCAGCCAAACTGCAACCAAAAAAAAAAAATAGCTGGGCATTGTAGCAGGCACCTGTAGTCCCAGCTACTTGGGAGGCTGAAGCAAAAGAATTGCCTAAGCCCAGGAGCTGGAGGATGCTGTGAGCTGTGACGCCACAGAACTCTACCGAGGGTGATAAAGTGAGACTTTGTCTCTTAAGCCAGCCACGTACACCTAAGCTGGCGGGTTCGAATCCAGCCTGGGCCCCGCCAAACAACGATGGCTGCAACCAAAAACAAAAATGGCCAGGCGTTGTGGTGGACGCCTGCAGTCCCAGCTACTTGGGAGGCCGAGGCAGGAGATTCGCTTGAGCCCAGGAATTGGAGGTTGCTGTGAGCTGTAATGCCACGACACTCTACCCAGGGTGACAGCTTGAGGCTCTGTCTCAAAAAAAAAAAAATAATAATAATAATAATAATAAATAAAGTTTATATTCCACAACAGAGAATGTCTTAGGAGAGCAGCAAAGGTATTGAAAATTAAAGTCTAACTTCAGGTGCTGACAAAGCAGCGGTATTTTGGCACTTTTTTCAGAATCCCCCACTAGATTATATATAAATGTGTATAATCAAACTAAACTAAGCTAAACGCCATACCCGCCTTCCCAAGTCCCTTCAGCTGCTCAAATTCAAGAAAGGAAGCAGCCAGACTTATATCCTCCTCCCCAGACCCCATGCAGGTGATTAGTGGGTCTTTCTCTGGAGAAACTAAATGGCTTCAGAAACCAGACCTACAGGCATTAGTGCTTGGATGCTCTCCCAGTGAAAAAAAAAAAACAGGCTCACTGTTACATCATTCTGTGGCAGAGCCCACCAGTGAAAAGCCCAACATATGTTTACAGAGCTTGAATACATTTTAATGATTCATTCTTAATTAAGAATGCACAGTCTGAAATCACCAATCAAATAAGGATAGCCTCTAAAATAAAATAAAACAAAAGGGGTGGAGGTGAAGACAGAGAACTTGATGGACAGCAGGAAACAGAAGAAAACATCAAACAAGCTATCCCCCAAAGATACTGTACTCATGAAACAAGAATAGAATTTAAAAAATAAATTTTAAGGAACAATTTAAAAAGCTACTAAAAATTAAAAGTATGACAGTGAAATAAAATCTTCAATAGAAAGGTTAAAAGATAAAGTCAAAGAAATCTTCCATTAAGTAAATTAACAAAGTTGTAAAATTGTAAATAAGACAATCCAGAAAGTCTAACATGAAATTTAAAAAGTAAACAAAAAATAAAGGGAAGGAAATCATAGGAGGAAAAAAATGCAAGAAAACTTCAAGATGTGAAGAACATGATTATGAATTTTGTTACTAGGAATTGAAAAAGTTAAAAACTTCCAAAGACGGGGGAAAGGAAGAGCAGAAAGAGGGAAGGAGCGAGGGGGGTGGGGTCTTGGTGTGTGCCACACCTTTTGGGGGCAAAACACGATTGTAAGAGGGACTTTACCCAACAAATGCAACCAGTGTAACATGGTTTCTTGTACCTTAAATGAATCCTCAACAATAAAAAAAAAGAAAGAAATCTTAATAAAATCTCTGTAGATGTACTTTTAATTTGTTGTCATATAACTTCAGCCTTTATTATTCATATTTATAGTTCTACATAATGAAATCTGTTGATAATAACTGTCTTAACTTTTTCGTATATATCATATTATTTCTTTATATTTACATCCATTTTTAAATGTATGTAAGTAAATGAGAAGTGAGTTATACCATGTCTGCAAATTTACTTACTGTAAGACAGAGCATACATTAATCAGTTTTTGCTATTTGAATATAAGTTTTTAGATATAAACATAGAATGATTTTGAAACAATGATATCCTGAAACGGTTAGAGTATAGTCATAGTCAATTTAAAAAATATATTGATTTCTTATGCAAATAAATTTGATCAGTTTCTTTTTTCTTCTTATTTTTGTCATCTAGTTCATTGCTTAGTGATGACAGCACTTGGTTAATAAGTGATGTGTACCAATAGATAGGTGGCTTTATATTAGGCACCATTTTTTGACATGTGTGTAAGACTAGTCAGAATATGTAGCTCAATAATGTAGTTAAGGTCTAGCAAAATAAAAGATTCTAGGAATGCAAGGGAACATGAATAAAGAATAAACCTGGAAGTAGATGATTAGGAAGCAAATGCATGCTAAAAAATATTAAAGAGTCCGTTCTTTAAAAAGTCAACAATGTTTCGCCAACTTTGTTTGCTTTCCATTCATACAACAAAATATCTGAGACTAGGTAATTTTTAAAGAAAATCAGGTCATTTGGCTCACAATTATGTCAAGTCCAGTATTGAAAGACAGATATGATGAGGATCCATGTGGCCTTGGTTCATGAAAGAAAGCATAAGGGAGGTGGGCCTGTGCAAAAAAATGAAGACCAAGCACTAGCTTTTGAGGCAACTAACCTTGTCCCCTAAGTGCTAGAATTCAGTCACCCCCTCCAGACACTGCTTTAGCCTCTTCCTTAGTCTGCATCTCTTGTAACCCAAATGCCTCTAATAGGCCCCACCACCTCCCAGTGCTGTTTGGTTTGCTATTAAGCGAGTTTTGTTGAGGACAAAACCCATCCAAACCACAGCGTTCACTCTGAATATGTTTGTTAACCATGAACCGAAGCTAACTGTTTTTTCATGGAATAACTGTACTGTGTAAACATTAGGAAATAAAGTCTTTCCTATTGCCAACTTTTCTTACCTGACTCCATTCAGAGATGCCAAGATAACATTCATCCTGAAACTCATAAAGATTAACTTTATGTAGAAATTAACACAAGCAATTAAGGCCTTCTAAAGTATTGAGTCTCATAAAATTGGGAATATTATAGAAAATTTTCCAATGTACAGATATGAAAAGAAGCCAGAATGTCTATTGTTTATTTAAACAACTTACATCAATAAAATGATATATACATAACACAGATATTCTAATTCTAAAGTATGATATAAAACTGATAATACAGATTACCAATATTAGGTATATTTTCCAAACTTTATGTAAAAATTAAAAAATTGCCATAGAGAATTCGAATAAATTAAATATAATTTGAGCCTATAGAAATGTTAGAGCCACAAAGTTTCAAAGAAAATTGTTGAATAACTTAAATGAGTCACACAGAGTACAATGCATTTGATTATATATTTTTTGAAACTCAGAATTTCGTTATATTTCTTAGAATGGCACATTAAATTTAATGCAACAAACATTTTATGCATATTATGAATATTTATGTAAGCTCAGCTGTTAAGGGCATGAGTGAATTTATTATTTTCTCTGTCAATTAATGCATAGTGGAATGAATAAAATGCAGTAAGAAAAAGATACAAAGAGAGAAGAAAGCTTAATACAATTTGGTCAAAACAAAAAGTTGGAGCTATAAATTGATAAACTGACAAGTACAAATAAGCTAAGAATACAGGACAGTAAATTAAAAATTTTCTATACATTCTAAAAATTACCACAAAGGCATGATGTAAATAAATCAAATATGAAGAAAAATAGTGCATATATTTTCTTGAGTGGGAGATACTAAATGAAAGATCTGAGAATAAACTACAAATAAAAGTATTGTTTACCTGGCACCATTACAAAATGTAAAGTTCAGAAGTCACTGCCTCAAAAACTAAGAATACATTTTAGAGTTACTTTATTTCAATCACCAAAGTTTTCATTGACAATCCTAGTGAAGTGTCAAATAATAATATTTTCAAACAAATTTGTATGATATTTATGGATATGCTTATAGAGAGATAATTGAAAAGAGTGGTTAAAACAAATAGCTGACCTATGCTAAATTATAAAGTTTTTTAGGGAAACATTGTATAGTAAAGAAACAATTTTTTAACATTATTGGAAAAGTTATAGTGAAAAGCTATTCTCATTGTCATAGCAAATGAACAAGGCAGTGTCAATACCTCCCACAGCTTGACCAAATCTGGACAGACCTTGAATCTCTCTTTTCCTATAGCAACTGTAAATTCTTTCTTTCCTTTGAGGGCTAAATCTTTTAAAAGATTCTTGCTAGTATTAAAATCCACAAATGTCTTCTTTAAGGACCTGGGAGCCATCCCTTTGAAATGTAATCATCAAGAAACAAAATGCCCTATCCACCGGAGTCTGTGGGAGGACAGGAGTCTATATTAGGTGGGTACCTTCCTCCATGTAGTAAAACTAGCTCCTGACATGAAGATTTGGGAACGTTTTCCTTTGAGTAAAGCCAATTAGAAACACAAGCCCATTTTCCAACCAATAGCAAAACTCTCCTTTGTTCTAATGCAGTTGAGTTCAGACTGTGTGCTTGCCTCTCCTTCTCACCTATCGTAATAGCCTGGAACAAAGTCTTACTTTGCCAGATGAAATTCTTGCTTTGACAGTAGCATACGCACTAAGTATAGTAATTTTAAATAAAATTATGTAGCTAATTATAATTCAAAAGTGCTATCCCTAATTATCTAGACAAAGCAAAATTGCTAGGCAGAATGATTCCAATAATTACTTTCAACTTTATTTTACCTATCTATCTTTTACATTTATCATCTGTAAAATACAGATACATTTTATAATAAGAAGATCCATTGTAAAAGAACTATTTATTTACTTAGATAAGTACATACCAATTATTTTTATTATTTATAAAAGAACAAAGCTTCTGTGGCTAGGAGTTAATGATTTTCAAAATTTGCAACTTTATTTAGAAAGAATAAAATTGCCATTTCATGTAAAAAATATTAACATATTATATTTTGTATTATGGTGTATTTAAATTAGAGGGCCTTTTATTGACTCACAGATTTCTTTCAACTTACTACAGCAACATATTCTATGTTTTACCTGTTAAGTAGAAGTATATTTAAATATTAATTTTCAGAAATATTATTTATTTCTGAATATTTATTCCCAGATAATGGCAATATTTCTATGTATGTCACACAATGGCAATTTTAATTAGGTAAGCTATAAAATGTACAGAGAAGTACAAAGCCTTACTACCTAATTGGAGGGGATAAGCAGTGGCACAAGAATTTGCCATGGAATCAGACATACAAATTAAAAGATCAAAAATCCCACTGAAAACAGAAAAGGAAGTTTAGAAGGCATAGGAAAGAATAAATGTAAATAAAAAGTAGCATAAAGATGAGGAAAGCCTGAGAAAATGGGAATTTTACTTACAAGGTATGTCTTGAAAACAACTGAAATGTGAAATGGGACTTGAAGTCAATACAGCAGGGATTAGGCATTGCCTTCCGACTCGAGCATTTTTGTAGATACATTTTTTTTTTTTTTTTGAGACAGAGCCTCAAACTGTCACTCTAGGTAGAGAGTGCCTTGGCATCACAGCTCACAGCAACCTCTAATTCCTGGGCTCAAGCAAGTCTCTTGCCTCCGCCTCCCAAGTAGCTGGGACTACAGGCACCCACCACAATGCCCGGCCATTTTTTGGTTGCAGCCGTCATTGTTGTTTGGTGGGCCCGAGCTGGATTCGAACCCGCCAGCTTAAGTGTACGTGGCTGGCGCCTTAGCCCGTTGAGCCACAGGCGCCGAGCCTGTAGATACATTTTTAAATTCAGAAAGAAAGTTAAGTTGCCTGTGTTTGAATATTGTACCTCTCTTCTATTATGGATGCATTATATTATTATAAACAATTATCTATGTAGGCCACACTTCTATTGCTATCAAACTTTGTTGACAGCAGTTGACATGTTCAGTTTTAGAAAAGTGAATAAAATGCAGTACTCAGAAAAACTACATAAATAATAAATGAAGTGAAATGAAACAAATGTATTTTTAATAGCTCTGATGAAAGAATTATTCATTTGAAAATCTACTGTGCTGTCATTCGGGTGTGTCAATGTACATCGCATTAAGTATCTTATACAAACTAAGCAGCAAATTTTCATGTGAGGTTAGCACATTACAAATATGCTCTGTAGTATATACTTCTGTGACTCCGCTGTGTTATTTTGGAGATTGCCTGATAGAACATGGTTATTATATGTTTTAAATTATTCTATTTTCTCTAGAGGGAGACTAATGACAGACCTGAGCTAGACCTTTTCTGTTAAATATTGCAAATATTAACTAATTAATAAACCCTTACTCCATAGAGGCATTTTTGCAGCAATAGAAAGCAGAAGTCATTCCTTTGAAGATTTAAATTGTCACCTGCAATGACTTTCTTTCTTCCACAATTAAAAACTATTAATTAATGTCCCACAACCCCTCATTGTTTAATGGTGTCATAGAGCCAGGGATAACATTTATTACTGTCAGCTGCATTCTCAATATACATTCAAAATGTCCACAAGCATATTTTTTTTACTTTAATTATTGATATGCCAGGAAGAAATCTTGTCATTTAAAAATTACTATTATGATGAAAATTATAATTTATTGATGTTCAAATGCTTCTCTCCTTTGGGTTAACTATGATGAAAAACAATTGATTTCTTTTCATAAAGCCATTTTGAAGAGAAGTTTTGATTTAAATTTACCTTATCAAAACTCTTGTTATCAATTGAAAGAAGCTATATCACGTCTGTATTTATCTACTTATATTAAGTTGTATTACTGCTAGTTCCTTTTTAAAAAAGTTACATGTGATTAGCGGTGATAGAGGTCTCCTTTGTCACTGGAGAGTCAATGATATCTAACTTCGTGATCTTAACATATCTAGAACTATGTTTCCTATGAACCCAGGTTAGCAATTAATATGTTTTCATAGAATCTTATTTGATGTGCTATTTATCAATTATTCAAACACATGTATTCATTGGTTAAGGGTAGAGAGTGGAGTAAAAATTGAACAGCTAACCAAAAAAATAATGTTATTTTAACTGGTATAAAGTTTTTTTGCTTACTTTTATATAATTTTATAGCCTTATGTAGCAATCACTTTACATTATATTCATATATAAAAGAAAGAATATTCATGAGAATTATGTATAAATATATAAAATTTTGGAGGACAAGGAAACTGTTTTTATGTATTACCCCACTATCACTGAGCTTTTATAAAATATGCTAAGTAAATGTGTGTTGAACTAATAAATACAAATTACTTTTAAAACATTAATTAAGCTGCTGTCATTAAAGATACAAGTGTATTCTCGAATATCTAAATGGATATTTCGATTTATTTTCCTGAAAAGTACTTATGTGCTTGTTAGACTGTGAGAAATGGGAGAGAAAAGAACACCCATTAACATATAAACACTTTGCAATCTTCTTCAACACATGCCATCTTCCCATGAATACAGATAATTTGTTAAAAAATAAAAAGTAAGTCTATAATTAATCTTCAAAGTACCTAGAAGTTGATGGAAAATTATATTTCCAATACATTCCATAAATGATGGAAGATTATTCTAACCAAGTATTGCATCGAGCATTTACACATTGAAATGATAGGAAAGGTTAATTTCCCTGCTCTGTTAGCATGACCTGCTTGCATTCTGAATCCAGGGAGCATAAATGATTTTTAAGTACACAGCAGGAGAACAGATCTTTCCCTTGGGTTATTTCTAAGGCTTTTGTGCTCAGTGAAGCAATAAAAAATGTTACATATCTCTATGGTGATTGTTCTCAGAATCCCTGAAGTTTAAGCTCTAAAGATCATGGGACAAAAATTCAGTAATGAATGGTTTTGTGATACTAGCATCTAAACAAAGAAGCCACATTAGTGGTTTTCTTCTGAAAGGAAAAAATATATAAAGTGCCAGTAACCTGAATATACTGCGATAATGCCTTGGATCACTGACTGACATCTTATTCTTTTCCCTCAAATTATAAAAATTCTGCTCTATTTTAGGTATTTTTAATTGTAATCAATGTTTCTTTGAAACTAATTCTTTCACAAAAATGGAAGACATCAGAGTGAATGTAATTTAGAATACTGTGCATTACATAGCTACTATTAAGATTCAAATACACTTTTTCTGACTCTGATGTAAATGATACTGACATGATTTAAAATCTTTTGTCGATACTTGTTGGGAGGTGATATTTTTTCCTTGCCTATAGTGTTCTCAATTCATTTCTGGCAAGTGATGTCCTCTTGAAAAACTTTGGTTTTGAAACTTTGAAGTGTGTGAATTTGATGCATATAATGAAAAGCATAAATAAAAATCATTCCAATATATTTCTTTATTGGACTATGAATCTTTTTAATTCAATGATTCCATAGTCATTAAACTATTATAAACTATTACATTTGATTATTCAAGATTTGGAGTCGAAAAGGTTTATATAAACTTCTTAGTTTATGAATTTAGTGAAACCAAGTATTTAGACTAGGCTTCTTCCAATAAAGTGGCATGCCATCATTAGGGGGAAACTTGACAAAATGCTCCAAAATTAAAAATAAATGCTTATACATTAAACTCAACAATAACAGGTATAAAATGTAATCCTAAAACATGCATGCACATGTATGAATAATGAATGTATAAACTATTCTAGCCAACTACATGTCTACCAAAGAGATTATATTTATTATGTTATACCCATATATTAGAATATTATAAAGTAATTAAAAAAAACTAGTTTTAACTACATTGAAGTGGAATGACCATGAAATACTGTTAGGAAACAAAGGAACCAATGATATACTTATTTAACTATTATTAACTTAGAAAATATTTTAAATTATGAGATATGGATAGCAGCAAATTATCTTTGTAGAGGGGAACTGGATAGCTACTATTCGCACATAATTGAAAACTGAATTTTCATCCATAAAATTTAACTTTTAATTTTGTAATTAGAAATTTTTTACATAATTAGAAGCTTAAAAATAAATTTTAAAAGTATAAAAATGAACACATAATTTAAAAGAAGTTAAATAATGTAAGAAATATGATATTATTAACATGTGATAGAAAGCCTATTGTAAATGATACATATATTCAAAGTTGTATATGTATGAGAAAATGAAAGAATGAGCAGAAGGGTATAAAAGGAGTTGTTTTAATAAATAATGTGTGTGAAACAGCATATAACTATCTGGATAAATGTTAAGACTTGTCTTGCTGAAAGAGAATTCATGATAGAATTGTACAACCTTCCTGAAGGTGAGGATGATAGATTGATAATATGAGTCATCATCCAAATACGCTTATCATCTGCCACTGAAGGAATGAGAGGTACTATAATTATAGCACAATATACCTGTATGAAAGACATTATTTCTGTTTAGTATACAAGAAAACTCAAACTGAAATTGTTATATTGATTTAGTTTTTGATATTGTAAGATTCAGATAGTTTCTAAAGAATGAATCTGAAAAAAAGATACCCATTGCAGTTACATTATAGCATTTCAAGACAATGGAATTTTAGGAGAGCTACATGAGACTGATGTGAAGATGTGAAATTCGGAGGATTTGAGAGATATGAACATCTATTGACATACGTCAGATGATTGTGGGTTAGTTTATAAAGATAAGGGAATAAGACAAAATGGAGAACATTGTTTGAAACTCCCATATTTCCCTTAGTGGAGGGTATACAGTTTATGTTTTATTTAAATAATTTCCTCAATAACTTTCACATTCAAATGATGAAATAAAACACACTTAGAGATTTTTATACTGAAAAATAAAACATTTATTTTTTAGGTATAAGTGATACAGTATGTCTTCTGAACACCCTTTAAAATGTTCTTTTTTTTTGTTTTGTCCTTTTTTTATGTATTAAAATAGTAATCAAACATATATGTATGATCCTCATTCTCTATGAAATTTTTTTCTAATATTTGATTTGGCCATTTGTTTTTTTAATCAGTGCCTAGTATTAAGACTTCTAAAATAATATTTTATAGTTGAAATTGTAATATTGAAAAGTTTCTCTTTGCATGGACTTCTCTGGAGGCAGACACTTATGTATAAAAAAGCTATTCTGGGCTCCGTGCACGCAGCACAGTGGTTACGGTGCCAGCCACATACACTGAGACTGGCCAATAAGAACCCAGCCCCGGCTAGCTAAACAACAATGACAACTGCAACAAAAATTAGCTGGGGGGTGTGCCACGCACCTGTAGTCCCAGTTACTTGGGAGGCTGAGGGAAGAGAATCATTTGACCCCAAGAGTTTTAGGTTGCTGTGAGCCATGATGTCCCAGTGCTCTATAGAGGGCTACATAGTAAGATCCTGTTTAAAAAAAAAAATAGCTATTCTGGACATTGAACACTATTTTGTAGTTTTGGTTTATTAAGAAAAATCTTTTGAAATATTACTTTAAATCAATAAATGCTTCATGTTATTAATACTATGCAATTTGAGCAGCTATAATTGTTAATGATGCTATCTCTTGAGCTCAAGCGATTCTTTTGCCTCAAACTCCCAAGTAGGTGGGACTACAAGCACCTGCCACAACACCTGGATAGTTTTAAGGAGACTAGGTCTCGCTCTGGCTCAGGCTGGTCTCAAACTCGTGAGAGCAACCCTCTCAGGGTGGTAGGATTATAGGCATGAGCCACCACACCCTTCCTAGAGGCGGAGTCTTGATTTTGCTCAGGCTGGTCTTGAACTTGTGAGCTCATGCAATCCACTCACCTC
>CAUYON010147330.1:0-12850 GCA_963573935.1 Arctocebus calabarensis | reverse complement strand
GTCCCAGCTACTAGGGAGGCTGAGGCAAGAGAATCGCTTAAGCCCAAGAGCTGGAGGTTGCTGTGAGCAGTGTGACGCCACGGCACTCTACCCAGGGTGATAAAGTGAGACTCTGTCTCTACAAAAAAAAAAAAAAAAATTAAAACTTCTCTACAAACTAGGAGAAAACATTTGCAGTCTATATCCAACAAATGATTTATATCTACAATATATAAAGAACTCCCAAGAGTCAATAGTAAGGGATCATATCAAGCTACAAAATTTCTTCATAGTAAAGGAAACAGCCAACAAAGAGACAACCCACAGAATGAGAGAAAATATTTGTAAACTATCTGACATGAGAGTAATAACTAAAATATGTATGAGAGCTCCAACAATCTAAAAGGAAAAAATCAAATAATTCAATTTTAAAAATGGGCAAAGGATCTGATAGACATTCCTCAAAAGATATACAAATGACCAACAGGTACCTGAAAAATACTCAACATCATTAGTCATCAGAGAAATGCAAATCAAAACTACAATAAGATATCCTCTCATTCCATTAAAAAGGCTTTTATTAATAAAAAAAGGAATGCCGGGCGCGGTGGCTCACACCTGTAATCCCAGCACTGTGGGAGGCTGAGGAGGGAGAATTGCTTGAGCTCAGGAGTTCGAGACTCGCCTGAGCGAGAGTAACACCCCGACTCATGAAAAAAATGGAAAAACCCAGCCGGGCTGCGGCGAGCGCCTGTAATCCCAGCGGCTTCAGGAGGCTGAGACAGTGGGATGCCCACAAGCCCGAGTCAGAGGTTGCAGTGAGTTACCACGCCCACTGCCTCTGCTCAGGGGCATAGGGTGGCACTGTGTCTCAACCAAAAATAAATAAATAAAGGAATAACAAACACTGTTGAGAATGTGCAGAAAGGGGGAACCCTTGTACAATGTTGGTGGGAATATAAATTAGAGCAACCATCATGGAGAATGGTATGGAGTTTCTGCAAAAACTAAAAAAAAACACACTCACATATGAAAAGCAATCTCACTGCTGGGAATATATCCAAAGGAAGGGAATTTCATATATCAAACAGGTATCTATACTCCCACATTGACTGCAGCACTATTCACAATAGCCAAGACTTAGAACCAACCCAGTGTCTATCAACAGATGAATGGATAAAGAAGTTGTGGCATATATACACAATGGAATATTACATAGCCATAAAAAGAATATCCTGCCATTTGCAACAACCACGAATGGAACTGGAGAAGATTATGTTGTGTAAAATAAGCCAAGAACATGAAGAAAAATATTCCATGTTCTCACCCCTATGTGGAGGCTAAATATTATAAACAATTAATTGCATGGAGACAGAGCAGGACAATGGTTACCAGAGGCTGGGAAGATTAGCAGAGAGAGGGAGATAAAGTGGGAATGGTTTAATGGGCACAAAAATATAGTTAGTTAGATTAACCCTTACTATACAAACCCCCAAATTGCACTCCTGAGAATTTGTACAGAGAAATGAAAACTGAACAGCATTTTATAGCACAACAAAGTGACTATAATCAACAATAAGTTGGGGTATACTTGAAAATAACTAAAATAGAGAATGGGAATATTCCTAACACAAAGAAATAATAAATGACTGATGTATGCTCATGGCTGGGAAGAATCAACATTGTCAAAATGTCCATACTACCCAAAGCAATATACAATTTTAATGCAATCCCTATTAAAGCTCCAATGTCATACTTTAAAGATCTCAAAAAAATAATACATTGTTTTATATGGAATCGGAAAACACCTCGAATTACATTACTCAGAAATAAAAACAAAGCAGGAGGAATCACGTTACCAGATTTCAGACTATATTATAAGTAAACAGTGATAAAAACGGCATGGTACTGGCACAAACACAGAGAGGTATACGTATGGAACAGAATAGAAAACCAAGAGATGAACCCAGAATAGAGAACCAAGAGATAAACCCAGCTATTTACCATTATTTGATCTTTGACAAGTCAATTAAAAACATTCAGTGGGGAAAATATTCCCTATTTAACAAATGGTGCTGGGTGAACTGGCTGGAGACCTGTAGAAGACTGAAACTGGACCCACACCTTTCAGCTTTAACTAGGATAGACTCTCACTGGATTAGAGATTTAAACTTAATATGAAACTATAAAAATACTAGAAGAAAGTGCAGGGAAAACTCTTGAAGGAATTGGCCTTGGCAACTATTTTATGAGGAAGACCCCCACCAACTCCCTGGCAAATTGAAGCAGCATCAAAAATACACTACTGGGACCTGATCAAACTAAAAAGCTTCTGCACAGCCAAGAACACAGTAAGTTAAAGCGAGCAGACAGCCCTCAGAATGGGAGAAGATATTTGCAGGTTATGTCTCCAACAAAGGTTTAATAACCAGAATCCACAAGGAACTCAAAAGTATTAGCAAGAAAAGAACAAGTGATTCCATCTCAGGGTGAGAAAAGGACTTGAAGAGAAACTTCTCTAAAGAAGACAGGTGCATGGCCTACAGACAAATGAAAAACCACTCACCATCCTTAATCAGAGAAATGCAAATCAAAACTACTTTGAGGTATCACCTAACTTCAGTAAGATTAGCCCACATCACAAAATCCCAAAACCAGAGATGTTGCATGGATGTGGAGAAAAGGGAAAACTTCTACACTGCTGGTGGGAATGCACACTAATACGTTCCTTTTGGAAAGATGTTTGGAGAATATTTAGAGATCTAAAAATAGACCTGCCATTCGATCCTATAATTCCTCTACTAGGTATATATCCAGAAGATCAAAAATCACATTATAACAAAGATATTTGTACCAGAATGTTTATTGTAGCCCAATTCATAATTGCTAAGTTGTGGAAGAAGCCCAAGTGCCCATTGACCCACGAATGGATTAATAAATTGTGGTATATGTACACCATAGAATATTATGCAGCCTTAAAGAAAGATGGAGACTTTGCCTCTTTCATGTTTACATGGATGGAGCTGGAACGTATTTTTCTTAGCAAAGTATCTCAAGAATGGAAGAAAAAGTATCCAATGTACTCAGCCCTACTATGAAACTAATTTACAGCTTTCATATGAAAGCTATAATCCAATTATAGCACAAGAATATGGGGAAAGGGGAAAGGGAGGGGGGAGGATGGGAAGAGGGAGGATAATTGGTGGGGCCACACCTACGGTACATCTTAAAAGGATACAGGTGAAACTTACTAAATGCAGACTATAAATGTCTGAACACAATCACTAAGAAAATGCCATGAAGGCTATGTTAACCAGTCCAATGAAAATATTTCAAATTGTATAGAAAACCAGCACATTATACCCCATGATTGCATTAATGTACACAGCTATGATTTAGTAAAAAAAAAAAAAAAGAAAAAAGAAATGACTGAGGTGATATATACCCCAATCACCTTGGTTTGATTAATTCTTATTGTATGCCTGCATCAAAACATCACAAGTACCCTATAAAGGGTTACTTATGTAACTATCATATACCCATAATACTTAAAAATAAAAAATTTAAAAAGCAACTCAGTGATAAAAAATATCCAATCAGAAAAAAACAATACATAAGCAGGTATTTCACGAAAGAAGATGTACAATAAGCATATAAAAAAACAATGACCAGCATTAGCCACCAGGGAAATGCAGAATAATCACAATGACACATCATTACACACCTATCGGAGTGGCAAATAGTTATAACACCAGATGCTGGTGAAGATGTGGACAAAACAGATCTCTCGCACATTGCTGGTGGGACAATAAAACTGGCACAGCTGTTCTAGAAAAAGAGACTGGCAGCTTGTTTTAAATCTAAACATACCCTTACTATACAACCCCTAAATTGCACTCCTGAGAATTTGTACAGAGAAATGAAAACTGAAGCTCACATAAGAACCTGTATACAAATGTTCATAGAAATTTTATTTCTAATAGCCCCAAACTGGAAACAACCCAGATGTCCTTTAATGAGTGAATTGTTAAACTGTGGTCCACTTACACCAAGGACTATCACTCAGTAATGAGAAGGAATAACTGCTGGCATATGCGACAACTTGGACAGATCTTAAGGGAATCATGCTGAGTTAAAAAACAAAACAGCAATCTCAAAGGTTACAAGCTGTATGATTCCATGTACATAACATTCTTGAAATAAAAGTATAGATGTGAAAAATAGATCAGAGGCTGCTGGTAGTTACTAATGGGTGTGTAGCTATAAGGAGGTGGCAGGAGGCAGACTGCAGTGATGGGACAGTTCTATAGCTCGATTGTGGAATTAGCTACATGAATATACACATATGAGAAAACTGTACCAAACTCAATAAATGCATGTAAAATGGGTTAAATCTAATGTGGATTAACTAAACGTCAATTTTCTAGTTTTCCACTCTGTACAATAGTTCTGCAAGATGTTACCACTGAGGAAAACTGAAAGGTACCTCCCTATACATTTTTATCAACGTCTTACGAGTGTATAATTATTTTGAAATAAAAAACTTTAAAAAATTATTCACCAAAATACACCATAATGTGGCTCATCGGGTAGGGTGCCAGCCCCATATACTGAAGGTAGTGGGTTCAAACCCGGCCTCAGCCGAACTGCAAAACAGAAAAATAGCCGGGTGTTGTGGCGGGCGCCTGTGGTCCCAGCTACTCAGGAGGCTGAGGCAAGAGAATCGCCTAAGCCCAGGAGTTGGAGGTTGCTATGAGCTGTGTGACGTCACGAGGGCGATAAACTGAGACTTACCTCTACAAAAAAAAAAAAAAAAAGAAGAAGAAGAAATAAATGGGGGAGAGGCATCATAAACTGGGAGAAGATATTTGCAAGACATACCAGCAAAGGATGTGCACTCAAAATAAAACAATCCGACAGAAAAATGGGCAAAGGTGGTGCCCAAGGTGAGGTGCCTCGGTCTCCCACCAGAGTCTCCAGCAAGGCTGTGGAGGTGGAAGGAGAGCCTCCTGTCCCTTCCGTTACTTGTGCCTTGACAGCTACTGTGCAACATCCAATCAGGAGTCTCTGCCCTCCTCTGGGAAGCTAGACGGCATGTCCCTCACTATTGTATAAAACCTTAGAAGGGTGATGTCTAAACACAGAAAAACCGTTTACCAGAGAATCCATGGAGAGGTCTTGCTCACTTCCCTTACTGCAGACACACAGTCTGTCATCTGGGATAGAGAGATGACAGTCATGGATGATCCCATCTCCCACCGTGGATGGAATCTTTTCTGCAAGAAGGAAAAACCACAGCATGATGCTATGGTCTGAATGTTGGAATTCCCTGCTCCAGACTGATGTGTTAGAACTTAATACCCAATTAAGAAGTGGGGCCTTGGGGGAGTGATAAGTAATGAGGGCTCCACCCCCACGAATGAGATCAGTGCCCTTATGAAAAAGGCTCCAGCAATCTCCCAAGCCCCAGCCTCTACGTGAGGATGCTGCAAAGAAGGCGCCATCGTTCAAGCAGAGCGCAAGCCCTCACCAGACACTGCATCTGCTGGTGCCTTGATCTTGGACTTCCTACTCTCCAGAACTGTAAGCAATAAGTTTGTATAGCTCATAAATTACCCAGTAGAAAGTATTTTGTTACAGAGTATAAGCGGAATAAGACACACAGTGATGCCAGGAGGTCTCGACTCCAAAGAGGATCATCCTGAAGAGCTACCACAAACCAAGCCTCTTAAAAGTACCATCTGTCTCTATCCTTACACTTCTGCATGCCCAAAACCATCACTAGAGGGGTGCCCCTGCCCACACCTCCATCTAACAGGGCAGGCAACTTCACCTCTGTAATGCCTCCACATGGCCAACTCCTGGCAGGCACGTGTTCCTGACATCAGCTCCAGCTCTCCCGCCTTCACAATGAAGCCTGTGTGCTGTAGAATGTCTTAGATCACATAGGCTGAGTTCTTCTCTGAGACCCAAGGCAGATGCCACCTGTTTCTCTATGAATCTCCAGAGTGAATTACTCCCGCTCTGGGGCACGTCTGCACCACTCTACTCACACACTTAGCTCACTGAAATACACCTATCTCGAGTCTCCTTACGCGCTTCCTGGGGACAGGGTCCATTCCTGTCCCCTTAATTCCTGAAATATGGTACAGGAATTCATCAAAAGTTCTCTGACTTGACTCCACTGACGTCAATAAATCAGACTGTATTAATTTATTATTTTAGATTTATACTCACTTATCTAATGCAGCTTTACTGTCCCCCAATTCCAAACTGCACACTAAGACTTCTTAAAAGGACGGCAAAGTATGCTGGACCTATTTCAATAAATAAATAACACTTAAGTTATATGGACCATATGGCCAATGTTGAGAGAACTGTATAATTCACGGAAATACATATCCAGAAGATCCTAGTGTTTAATATTGAAAACAATGGCAACAGATCAGAGGTATGGCTGATGTTTATTCCAAAAACATGAGTTTTTCAGTGACATTCTAACATTCATTTGATAGAAAAGATATTGTGTCATCAGTATTAAGTTTTAAACCTGGAAACAACTGAGGCTTTTCTATACCTGTTTTACTGATAATTAAAAATTAAAACTGTCACCTGGGCATGGTAGCTCACACCTTTAATCCCACCATCTTGGGAGGCCAATGCAAGAGAATCCCTTGAGGCTGGGAATTCAAGGCCAGCCTGGGTAGAACAATAAGACTGTCTCTTACCAAAAAAAAAAAAAAAAAAAAAAAAAAAGAAGTAAAAAAAAGGCAAATGTACACACACACACAAAGCAATTATGTATCTTTAAAAATCACTTTCTTAGGACCTCAAAGTTGTTGCCAGGAGGGAAGAGCTCCATGCTTAGAGTCTAAAGCATACCAGTCTGACAATTAAGTTCTCAAACTCATCCTAGAAAAAGTGCCATGTACCTCATTGCTGAAAAATCACTGCAGTCACCTTCACAGTACTCCCCTGGGCAATCTAGTGACTGTAGTAATATTCAGCAAGGAGGTAGCTAGCACTTTTTCTAGGATAATTCAAGAGCTTAATTTTCTGATCTTATAAATGTTAAAAACTCTTTGCTATCAGAGCTTTCAGTTCAAGTCTAAATGCAGTGTTATTTTTATTTTGTTGTCTATTTTTTGGGCAATCCAAAAAAGATGAATTTTCCAAATATCTGAAAGCATATAATTGACATAAGCATGGGGGGGAAGTTAAAGTATATTTTAAATCTTACAAATAATATCTTGTCCTCTATTTTGCATTCTTAAGCTCACTCTCAGGCCTGAAAACAGGCATTCTTTCACAAAGAAGTGATGCTGATAGAGTAGGACCCCACCAAAAATACGCGTGTGGATGTGGCTGTCAGTGGGAAGGAAAGCCCCTAAGATCCTTAAAAAATTAATTTGGGGAAAGAATGGAAGTAGATAAAAAAAATCACAAGGTTGTTCTATCACTTAAATACAAAGCAGAGATAAACTCTAATAAAGAAAGTCAGTGACCTTCTAGATTACTCCGTGGGAAAATCTAAGGCTCTCTGAAATTCGCATTTGTCTTCTTTTTAGTGTTGCTGGCCTGTGTCACAAGTGAAGGCAGCTATGCCAAATAAAAAAAGAAAAGAAATTAGAGCAGCTTCTAATCTCTGGATTTCACGTTTTATCTAGAAAATTATCATGTTTCTTTCTATCACCTTTAAAAAAGTTGATTAGTTATGGTAGCAAAAACAGAAATCAAGGCCTTAGAACTTCTTTAGTTACAACTATAATCAAGGATAAGAAATCATTTCATTGCTATACCCACCCTGAAACACACACATTGACTTTATCGCCAAAACAACCAATACAAAGGAAGGAATTACAAACTTAAACAGAAGACCAAGGACAAGTGAGCAAAGGTCTTAGTGTAAACAACTTAAAGTTTGAAAAGACAACTTCAGGGTAAAAAGGAATGGGCTTTGTTATTATTCCTACAGTAATTCTGAATGCCACTACTACAAGACAAAACAAAACAAAATGACAAACAAGTAAGCTTCAATAATGGAAAGAGGATAATGCAAATGATAAAAAAATGAGGATTTTTTTTTCTTATCTTTCCTTTGTCATTAAATATAGATGGAACATTGAAATCCTCCAAAAAAATTAATTCCATGGGAAAATTCTACCAAAAAATTAATTCCATGGGAAAATTCTACCTTCCAGTCACTCTATACCTTCACCAATCAGCTGACCACTGCTCTGAAGGGCCCCTTCCTACAGCGCCCATAGAAAATCCCCAACAGACCGAGCATGGGATGCTTCACTAACAGACAACACCTAATTTTTATTTAATATCTATCAGAAGCAGAAACAGCCACTCACATCTGATCTAATTATTCTTACTCCTCAGGTTCTAGTAAAACACATCCCTTCAAATTCTGCCCCTTCAAGCAACAGGCTATTCACTCCTTTAAGTCTCTCCTTTTCTTTTTTTTTTTTTTTTTTGTTTCTTCTGTTCAACAAGGTATTGCTTTGCCACTCAAGCTGGAGTGCAATGGCCCATCCTCCTGCCTCAGGTTCCCAAATAACTAGGACTACAGGCACGTGCCAACATACCTGGCTAATTTTTTATTTTAATTTTTTGTAGAGATGAGGTCTTGCCATGATACTTATGCTGGTTTTGAATTCTTGGACTTGAGCAATTACCCTGCCTTGGCTTCCGACAGTGTTGAGACTACAGGTGTGAGGCTCCCACCACTCCTGGCCCGTCTCCTATTCCTGCCTATGAAATGGAATAGTAACAACAGTTTCTATCTCACGGATCCAATCCAGACAGGTAATTACTGGGCCCAGTGCTGGATACACAGCAGGTGCTCAACCTTGTAAACAGAATCATATAAACAGAGGCACAGACAGACAGCAGATGATCAATCCACTTTGTAATAACCCAAGACCTCCTCTGGTAACTATTGCTTTCCAGTCACCTTTACCATAGAAAAAAGTTCTGACAATAATTAATGGAATTGTCTTAAAAGCTACTTTTTTCAATGCATAAACTGCAATGATGGAAAATAAGTCACTGGTTGCTAAAGGTGGAGGGGTGAGAAGTACTGCAAAGGGGCCACGGAGGTGGGTTGATGGAACTGTTCTACATGTGATTCCAATGGATACACAACTCAATGCACTAATCAAAACTCAGGAAACTATACACTCAAAAGGAATGAACAAGTTTTACTGCATGTAAACAAAAAATATTTTTAAATGCAAAAAAAAAATCCAATCTTTTCTAAATAGAGAATAAAACAAAATAGTGACACAAATGAATTTTTTATGTACAAGATATTTTAACAGCCATATTCTATATATTATCCTATAATTAACAAGTTAAATACAATTTTAAACCAGCTCTAATTTATTAAAGCCCAGAATATCACTACTATAATAAACATGAGTTTATTTCCATAATAAAGCAAAAAAGACTTCAGAAATACAATTACATCAACTCAAAATATAAGTAATATTCTTCCATCTACTGACAAAAGGGAGCTTTATGACATTTGAGGCTTGGCTTTATAGATCTTCACTTTGGTACATAAAGAGTAGATTTCCTGGCTGGGCATGTCTCACACCTGTAATCCGAGCACTCTGGGAGGCTGAGGCAGGTAGGCTGCTTGAGCTCAGGAGTTTGAGAACAGCCTGAGCAACAGTGAGACCCTATCTCTACCAAAAATAGAAAAAACTAGTCGGGCATCATGGCAGGTGGCTGTAGTCACAGCTACTCAGGAGGCTGAGACAAGAGGATCACTCGAGCCCAAGTGTTTGAGGTTACTGTTAGCTATGACACCACAGCATTCTACCAAGAGTAAGTGAGACTGTCTCAAAAAAAAAAAAAAAAAAAGTAAATACAGAGATATTCTTAATATATATGAACTGTAGTTCTCAATCTCTGAAAAGTAATATATAAATAGTAACTCATTTTAATACAGCTTAAAATGACTGGACATGTATACATCAAGACTTAACAATCCACTTAAAAATCAATGCATGCATTTTGCTTTTTTTATAAGTCATAACAAGTTTTGTTCATAAAACACTAATTCATAAACTACAACAGCTAAGGTGAAGATCCATTACAAACATTTTATGACTGTCATCCCTTGGTTTTACTGTAGGTAGAAGGCTTGGCCACCACATACCTGTAATTAGATTTTTTTTCCCAGTTCAAATAAACCTAAAGAACACAAGAATGATGTGAAAATGAGCACTGCGAAAATTTAATAAATGTCCATCCATAAATTACAGCAGAGCCACACAAAGAAACACCACTCAGCAATTAAAAAGAGTGAACTATTGATATTCTCAAAATAAATATGAAAACTCTCAAAGTAACTATGGCAAGGGAAAAAGCCACATTCTTGCATAAAAATATGCAATGCAAGACTCCAGTAAAAGACCTAGGAAATGTAAATTTATCTATAGTGATATATCAGACAATTGCTGTTTAAAAATAAAATGACTTTTTAAAAAAGCATCTTCATGTCCTGGTATGTTGTATACCACTTCTTTTCCAAACAGGTACACATTTTAAAAAGTCATAAATTAAAATATCTTTCCCTGGGTGTTACAAATGTATAAACAAAATCTTACAACCCAAAGATGTAACTGTAATAAAAATAACCATAGTCAATTAATATTTATATAGCTGCAAGTATATAAATAGTAGCCAGGCACTATTATAAGCACTCTTCTTATTTTAACTTTATTAGTTCTCACATCAACCCTATGTTACAGATGAGGACACTAAGGCACCAAAGGATTAAGCAATCTGTTCACAGTCACACAGCTTGTAAGGAGATGGGGCAAAGAGCAGCAGAAAGGCTGGAAAACTTGCTTTGGAACCAGAACAAATAAATCCCAACTTAATCAATTACTGGCTCACTACATGCCCAATTCAATTCTCTTCATTACCTCAAAATCCTAATTATTTTAAGCAATACCATAAGAGAGAGAAAATCTAATATTCAGCAACATGAAAAATGTAAACGTCATTGCTGTTCTCTCGTATTTCTTACTGGATCCTCAATTCCATCCAGAGGGTCTCTCTATAGAAATTCAGGTCACCCATTTCAGCCTCTGGAGTTGTTGGGATTATATAGCACAGGCATGAGCTACCATGCCCAGCTCAGATGTAAACCTTTTTCTTTTTTTCTTACCCATTTAAAGTTTGAACAGATGTAAACTTTTGAGCTCATCTTTTTTTTTTTTTTTGACCAGGGCTGGGTTTGAACCCGCCACCCCTACTCCTTTGAGCCACAAACACCGCCCTCAACTTTTTTTTTTTTTTTTTCTGACAGAGTCTAACTTGGTTACCTTTGGTACAGTGCTGTGGCTCACGGCAACCTCAAACTCTTGGGCTCAAGCAATCCTCTTGTCTCAGCCTCCCAAGAACCCAACTTTTAATAAATTAGAAGTAGGCCTGGTACGGTGGCTAACACCTGTAATCCTAGCACTCTGAAAAACCAAGGCAGGACTATCACTTGAAATCAGGAGTTAAGACCAGCCTGGACAACAGCAACACCCCCATCTTTTCAAAACAAAATTTAACTGATCGTGGTGGCCCAAGCCTATAGTCCCAGCTTGGGAGGCTGAGGCAGGAGACCTCACTTGAGCTCAGGAGTTTGAGGTTGCAGTGAGCTATGATGACACCACTGCACCCTAGTCTAGGCAACTGAGCAAGATATGAAAAAAGAATAGTAAACGACTTTTTTTTTTTATGCAAACCAGTGGTAAATCAGATGTTAAGAAACTCTACATTTTGGATATTGTCATAATAGAAGTTACACGTTAAGTATACTGGAAAGAAAAAAACTCTTTCAAGTTTTTGGAATGTTCAGTTGGCATCATGACATCAAGCTCAATGAACTGAAAGCACAGAAAAACATGCCAAATATCTGCCACATTTGAAACATGGAATACGCTGATAATGCATCGTGAACTGGTTAAGAAGCACATGTTGAAAAAAGGTAGGCTATTTAGCCCCTGCCCTGAATCAGTACTCCCTGAACCTCAAAGTGTACTTTTTGAATTAAATTTTTATTTAGCAGCACTGGGATGAGGCCTGAGATTGAACTTCTAACAAGCTCCCTGGCTGCTCAGTTGCTGGCAGGTGAGGTGGATCACACTTTTTGAGCAACTAGGCCCTAAGTTACTGGAATATTAGCTGTAATATTAGCCAGTTAGCTTACAAATATCATGTCTAGAATCCAAGAAATGTCAATACAATTCATACCCAGTTCAGGCAAAAAAAAAAAAAAATTTTAAAGGGGAATTAAGGAAATGAAAAAGAGCAAACACTGGACAGTCTAGCAGTGCTAAGAATCTTAACTACTGTTATCTGTCCCAACCTAGTAGATGTCACAGTGATTAATGTAAGCTCCATAAGACAAAGTGTTTTTATAACTGCTGAATGTTTACAGCCTACTACAAGTTAGGTACTCCATAAATGCACTGAATATATGAATGAATGGGAAGTTCATACAAACACAATCTGTATTTATGTCACATCCCCAAAATATCTGGAAACGGGGCTATATTTATACATATGTATGCAAGCAGCCATATTTTGATCGAAATATTTGGGCCATCCATTTAATTCCATTTTGTCCTAAAAAAAAAAAAACAATTTTCCTGAACGATACTTCTACTTCAAAGTCCAGGTTTCCAAACCCTGATGTTTACCAACTTTTTTAGCATTTTTTTTTTTTTTGAGACAGAGCCTCAAGCTGTCACCCTGGATAGAGTGCTGTGTCATCACAGCTCACAGCAACCTCCAATTCCTGGGCTCAAGCGAGTCTCCTGCCTCCACCTCCCAAGAAGCTGGGACTACAGGCGCC
>CAUYON010147326.1:0-18934 GCA_963573935.1 Arctocebus calabarensis | reverse complement strand
TTTATAATGGAGTATTCTGAATTCCTTTCTCCCTTCTATTAAAATATTGTGGTGATTTCATGTCCCTTACCCTCAAAGTAAAATCACTGAACTCAACATTGCTATCATTATTTTAAACATAGTGTTAAGTACTAGATCATTTAAATTTAAGGAAAATAAAAGATTTCATTTTGCCTTCATCGAATGTTACACATGTCCTGCTAAGCACAGCTTAGCTTTACAATGTCACAACAATAAATTTACTATGCAGATTTTACTTTTTGCCTCAGTAAGAGTTTCAATTGTCACAGATTTTAGTTCTAATACTGCTTCTGTTTTATTTGTTTGTTTTATTTATTCTTTCTTCCCCTTCTGATATTCCAATTAAGCACATTCTAGACGTCAACAATTACCTTATAATTCTTAGATATTTTTTGTTCCTATTTTTTTATTCCCATTGTAATTTCATCTTTGAACATTTCTATTAACATTAACTCAAGCTCAGTGAATGTCTCCTCAGACATGTCTAGTTCACTGAGTCCATCAAGGGCATTTTCTATTTCTGTTGAAGTATTTTTATTTTTAGTATTCATTTTGAATTTATGCTTAAAGTTTCCATCCCTCTACTTCTTTGCGACTTGTTCCTCCATGTTGGAAACTTTTCCCATTAAAGCCCTGAACATAGTGACAATGTCTGCTTTAGACTCCTGATGTGATATTTTCAAATATTTGCCATATCTGAGTCTAATTCTCATGTTTACTGCATCTGTTCAAACTGCATTTTATCTTCAATCATGTCATTTAATTTTTTTGTTAAAGGTAGACATGATTTCTGGGTAGTTGGAATTTATGCAAAGAGCTGTTTGGTGTGATTGTTTTTGTCTGGCTGGCTATGTTTACTATTTATGGTTGCTGTAGGTGTTAGAGGCTGTCATTTTCTAAGATAGTCATATTTTTGGCTCTTCTGTTGTCTTTTTTTTCTGAAATGTTCTGGGTTACTTAAGAAAGAACACATTTGTTTAGGTAACTTCCTCCTGTTAATACCCAGGATCCCTTCTGATGTATGGTTAGGTGTAGAAAAAGCAGAGGCATTACCTAGTCTTAGAGTCATGGGTCAGTCTCTCAGTGAGCCTGTGTCCCTGGGCAGTGACCTTCTGAAGTCAGGATTTCCTCCCCATCCAATATATTTAGAAAAATTAAGGACATTGCAGGTTCTACAGTTGGGTAATCTCCTCCCCCACAAGTCTCTTAGGGTCGTGTAAAAACCCAGGTCATTAAGATCTAGTCTAATTTTTTATTCTGAAGGCAGGACTTGTGAGCAAAGAAGCATTATCAAAATGGATAATAACACAATCCCTCCACTGAACAAATTAGTAGATTTTTCTCTAATTTCATCACATGAAAGTAGCTGGCTTCAGGTGGTAAAATCCCCATATGTTTGTTTCTATGACTGAAACCTCCTTTTGTTTTATTTCTCAAATGTCTTGACACTGATCCTCTAGCAATTAGTCAATTATACCTTAGGATTTTTAACATATAAATCGTCCATGTCTCTATATGTGTTGTGTTCCTCTCTAGGAGGTTGGCATTTACTGTGTTCACCTGTCAACACATCCAGTGTGTGCAACACGTTGCCCTCTGAACTCATTTTCTCTGAGAGATATGAGAATACTTGATGTCTTCTTTGTTCAGGCTTTTCTTGTTGTGAGGCCAAGAGTGATGGTTTCTGACATTCTGATGTTATGTAATAAATACTGAGATCCTCCAGGCGTTTTGAAGAAAGAAGGATACAGTATTTTTTTTTTTTTTTCAGAAATAGAGTCTCACTTTGTGGCCCTCAGTAGAGTACAGTGGTGTCACAGCTCACAGCAACCTCCATCTCCTGGGCTTAGGTGATTGTCTTTCCTCAGCCTCCCAAGTAGCTGGGACTACAGGCACCCACCACAAAACCCAGCTATTTTGTTGTTGATGTTGTTTCAGTTTGGCCAGTGCCGGGTTCAAACTGGTAATCCTGGGTTATTGGATTGTAGGGTAAGAAGACCATCCTACATAAGCCACACAAAGGCAAGACTTTAATGGGTTAAAATGAATTCTGCTAATGAAGAAGCCAGAGAACTGGGCCCCCCTAAGCATACACAGAGGCTGTTTGTCCACAGGTAAATGTCCATAAAAACAGTGACTCTGAAAATATGCTTTCATTAAGTCCAGGAGGTTAGGGGCTGTCAACCCCACCCCTGGTGATACAGATCGGAGGCTGACATATGTTTTGCACATATTATCTTGGAGGCCTAAAGATCTCTGCTCTGTGGAGAAACAAAGTCATAAATCCATTTTAGGTTAACTAAGTGTGTGCTTGAGGGGTTTCATTTCCCCAGTCCCCCTGCAGCAATTTGTGATCTTTATTTAGATACATTTTTTAAAAGCTGACACAGTCTGAGAAGAATGTAAAAGCAGAAGGTATTGACTGAATGTCTCTCCACAAGTTAATTTTAGATAGAAGAGGTTAGGTAATGGTAAAAAGCTATAGATCATAAATTAAGTGTGAACGTGACCACCTGTGTATACAAAGTGGCCCAAAATAAAGATGGCAATCACACCATCTTGAGTTGTGTAGTCCGTTTCTTGAATCTCTTCATAATTACAGGAGTGAGCTAGCACCTGAGGCAAAGCTGCTGTTTCCTCAGGTCTCCATTCCCACAACATGGGACTAGTGCCCTACCCACAGAGTCACCAGATACAGTAATTTTTTGAAGTTCTTAGATGACTTTCCCACCATGGTCAAAAACAAGCCTAAGGGAAAGATAAATGATGCAGTTGTAGAAAGAGAGAGGTAAATTTTTCATTGTGACTGTGAAACATGATGTTTTAGACCAGCGGTTCTCAATCTGTGGTTCACAACCCAGAGGAACTATATTAAAAGGCTGTGGCATTAGGAAGTTTGAGAATGACTGTTTTAGACATTTATATTCCGTTGTTACAAATGTGCACTAATGGTGATGCAAGAGATCGGCAAAATTTATCTGGATGATCAGATAGCAGGCTAGGCCAATTATTTAAATACAAAATAGGAGATGTGTACTATTGTCCCATCAGGGAGTCTGGACACCACACACAGGTCTTTATGTCTCTCTGGACAAATAAGCCACTGTGTTTGTAGGGAGTGATATGGAGTGAATGTTTGACTAGATTTTTCTGACTTTGTGTGCAGAGAACTATAAAGATGAGGATGACAAGAAGGAGGAAGAGTCCCCAGCCTCCAGGTACCAATGAATAAGCTTGGACTGGACGAGGATGGGTAACTTATGAGAAGGGGCCTTGTTGAACAGTCCATAAGTACAAAGTTGACACAGAATCCGATGCTCATGTCCACGTCAACTGCTTGTTCCTTGATAACTTTCACTCAACTGATGGAAAAATGCTTCTTTTAATGAGGTCGTTGATTGCCTTCAAGGGACTTTTTAGCAACTAAGGAGAAGAACCCAGGCTTAGAGATGTTTTAAATGTCACCATTAACATCTCTTTGGCTGCACTCAGGACGACAGAACACCTGCTGTCAGTATAGTGGCTGGAAGGGATTTGGGGGCAAGCATTGAAAACATACAAACATTCCTGTGTCATGTCATCACATTGGTAGAAAGAGTCCTAGAAGGCCCAAGCACTCTTGATTAGACAATGTCAGGAGCCTGTGTTCACCATGCTGCTGTGGGAATGCTCAATACTGTCCCTGCATAAGGCTCAGCCCCTCAGTGGTGCTCTGTGTGTGCTGGCAGTCAACTCTGTACAACAGGGGACAGTTGTGTCACCTTACTCATCAGTCTCTTATCTGGCCAGCACACTGAGCACTCTATCCTCTCTTACCTCTGCCCTTGAGGTGTCCACATCCCTCATTACAGAAGAATCCTTTTGAATTTCTCTTCGAAGTAACGTAACTTGCTTTATGTGACTGTGCATCTTTCCTCTACTTAGGATGCTCTGGGCACCTATTGTCCCATCCCTGTAAGTTTAGTTCTGTTATTTGTCTCTCTAGGCTGAACATGGAGGCCAAGGAGATGGAGGAAGTGACTGGAGTCCTGCAGGAGTCACCAAATGAAGGCCACCTGGCTTCTCCTAGTCACCTGTCTGACACACACCAGGCTCCCTGCATGATTTCCTCCCTCTGTAAGGAGCAGGACATCACCTGTTCTCTGGATGCAGCTAGTGAGTGCTCTCATTAACAGAGAACACACTCCCAATTGTCCTGCAGGTGACTCTGTACATTTGGGGCTCTAAAGGCAGACTCCGGAAGTTGAACTGTGGAAACGGTAAGTAACCAGGGCCACCAGTGGTGCAGGTGCACAATAGGGTGGGCTTGAGGCCAGTGTCAACAGATGGAACATCTGACCTCTCCTGAGTTGTTTTCTAAGTGTTGAGACTAAACAGGATTCTCTGAGCATTAGTGACTGTCTTTGGAGGTTGACATTCTTCCTTTATATTAGGAGAAAGTGTTTGATGGCTCCTCAACTCTAAGCCACAAACTCTATTCTCTATGTCCATGTGGCCTTGATATAGGGGCATCTAACCCCAGAACTCAGACCAGTCTGGAATGAATCTGGGATTATTTCTATATACACAGCAGGGGCCTTGACGCCCTCCTCATTTTTGAATAAAAACTGTCCTGTTCTCAAAGTAACACTGAAATTCTTTCCCCATGAAGGTTGTAGGAACTGTGTGATTATCTGGTCTCAGTGTCTGCTCACATCTGTGCCCAAACTGCCAAAGTATCTGGTGGAATAATGACTGAATCCTGTAGCAACATTTCTAGAAAGCCACTAGGAAGGCTCTTCCTGCTCACTGGGAAAAATTATGTGTAACTCTTTGCCCAGATTCAGAACAAGGAACATAGTGACACTGATGCACCACTTCAGGGACAGTCTGCCCAGGGACTCAGGACAAGAAGCCTGGACACTTTTGAGAAGACACACTCTGAGGCTCTTTGGATGTTCCCCTGGAATACTATTCTTACTCCAGGAAGGCGTTCTCCATGTGGTCCATAGGCCCTGGGTTTGTGATATCCCATGAGGCAGGTGTGTATTGTGACTGTTCCTGTCTGATTAATTTGCAGAAACTCACAGTGATGAGAAGGACGAGGAAGGAGAAGAGCCGATAGTATCTAGGTAAGTGTGACAACCACATGCTGTGGGTGCCATGGCTCCATCTGGAGATATTCAATCTAGGGAGCAGCTGAATGTGCTGAGTATGACCCCTTCACCATCCTGCCTTGCGCCTATGCTTGTGCTCATTTGGGGGTTCTTGTGTTGTGTCCACTGCCCACTGATTCCTCTAGTTGAATAAGGTACTGTCATGTGACCCAACAGGAACTAAGCAGTCTCAGGTATCCTCCACTTGGGTAGAGCTCTTCCCTCCCAATGTGAGGGAACCGAGCAGGCATGCAGTGCTTCTCTCTGCAAGGTTAGCCTAGTTTATTGGCAGGTATTCCATAGGGCAAAATGTCAGTAGGAGAGAGAAAATCAAAAATGACATCTCATTTCACCACACTGAGAGGATGAGGCTTAGAGGGACCATGGTCTCCTGCAGTCACAACACCTCAAGTGGTTTTCTCACTGTCACTCTTCATATGTGCAGTGGGACCAAACTCCACAGAGACACAGGGAGCGTTACTGGTTCTCACTGTGCTGTGTGTCATCACGTCACCATGCAGGGGATGGGACTGCCCTTTTAGGTCAGTCTGTCATGTGGCCAGTGCCCAGATCTCATGCTGCTACCTTGCACCCTCCAGTCAGCCTCACTGACCCCCATGCTTGGATGGTTATTTCTCTCTTGTTTGGAAGGGGCAACCTCACCACCTCGGGAACTTCTGCAGTGATTTTCTATGCAGCATCAGCAGAGGTGTTGCCATTTGCCACTTCTCTCAGCTTAATATTCTGTCCTCCAATCCCAGGCTCAGCAGGAAGATGGGGGACCTGGGTCCTATCCTGCAGGCCTCTCTTAGTGTGGAGCATGTGACTGTCTCTAGTGGCTGCAATTTTTCTGCTTCCTGCCACCCTTCCAACGTTGCTGCCTTCCTGTCAGATGACGGGGAGGTTGACTCTCCCCTGGGTCCAGCCAGCAAGTCCTTATCACCAGCTGGTAAGTCAGAGTCCCCTCCCAGATGGCTTCCACATGCTCTGTGTCCCACACCTATGCTAGGTAAGAGTGGACTCTGGAGGCCCACATGGCTGGAATGTGAATGGAGGACTGAGTTTTAAACCCAGACCTTGGGACCTCAGGCCGCTCTGCTCTCTCCCCATGTCAGACCATATCCCTCACCCCAGAATTCACTGGCAAGGTCACAGTGGGACACACAGAACTAACCAGGGTGGGAAGGTGGAAGGATCTGTGACAGACTCATAGCCACCACTGATGCACATGAACAGGAGGGCCGGCACATGGCCATTCTGTAAGGCTAGGACTAATGTTCTGTCCTGCAGGGCTCTGCTGAGGGCTGTTCCATGACAATCAGTGCTTGTCCATGTAGCTTGGTGGTCCTGCCTGTATCCGTAGAGGTGTTGCCACCCTGGCACCTCAACCCATCACAATCTCTCTGTCCCCTCTAATTTTATTTACATTTGTCAAGGAATGGTCAGATTACTGGGAAACAAGATTACTGTCACGGTGACACTTGGAATTGTATTTGAATTCAAGACATGGACACTGTCTCCTCCCACCTTTTTCAGAAACGGAAGACCATGGACCCTGAGCACTAGAAACCCCACCCACTGACCCTTGTGCACACCTTTCTTGTAGGTCCAACCCATCAATGTAGCCTCAGTATCACCTCACTGTCACCCACACCATCATGGTATCTGTGGGGACAGCTGAGTCTTGCTTATAACACTGTGAAGGCAGCTAGCATGGCCCCAGTTACCTCTGGGGAAGTATGCGTGTTTAGCTCTTTACCCAACTTGAGGCAGAGGGGGTGTTGAGGACGTAGATGAGGGTCAGTCCTGTGGAATCTCAGATAGCCATGCCTAGACACTCTTTAAAAGGCACAATTAGCAGCCACCAGCACCATGCAGCCACCAGGGGATGCAGAGTGTGCTGGCATTCCCCAGAGAACACCGTATCCCTGAAATGGCAAAGGGCTCTGTGTGATGTGTGAAGTAGGTACTGCATCACACGACTGCCTTTGTCTAAATTTATTTGCAGAAAATGAGAATCAGTACAGATATGAGGAGGAGGATGGAGTCGAGCTGATGCCCTCCTGGTAAGCCACTGTCACTGGCTGTCCATGCAGTGTTGACATCTAGAGGTCTCAGACAAAGGACCACTTGGTGTGCTGAATGTACCTGTTTCATTCATTCACCAACAATGAAGAGCCCTTTCAGGATGTGGCTGTTCCCTTGGTGGCTCTGCTTTTGGTGTTCACTTCCCATTAATAATGTCCCAAGTTGAGTAACAGGGCACTGACCCAGGTGAAATACTCCCAGGGCTTCCTGCTCTCGGGGACAACACCTGAACCACCAAGAAAACAGGCTCCCCTATTTTCTGCAAGGTTGCCCTTTGTCATTTGCCAGGAATTTGATAACAAGAACTGTCACCAGACACAGGACTTATGACGTCCTATGTGGGGATAGAAATCCCCACATGTATGCCACATGTATGTCTCATGTACCATTCAAGTGAGCCACTAATGGGTTAAATTGGCTTTTGCCTTCACAGGAAAAGCAAAAAGATCTTGGCATCCCTGAGGCAAACACAAAGCCTGTTCTCTGGTCATCGAGAGACAGATACTTTGAAGATTTTGCAGTCGTAGTCCCAGAAAGCTAGAAGCTGAAAAGCTTCTTGCCTGGAGGCACAGTCCAGAGGCTGACAAAATGTCTTACATTTTGTCAAAAGCCTAAAGATCTCAGCACTGTGAAGAAACAAAGTCATAAACCCATTTAAGGTTAACTTGGTGAGTACATGAGGAAGCAGTTGTCCTTTAACTTTATCTCTCTTATTTGTATGTAGATTTCTAACACAAAAGTTGAGAATCATTCACAAGGACTTAAAGTAAAAGAGTATGTGTTGTTTCTGAGTTGTGTTGGTTTCTGAACAGGATATCTTCCACTTAAGTTTAGAGTAAGATAGAGGAAGTTAAATAATAATGAATATTGTAAATCATTGATTAACTGTGTACGTGACTGCAAAACTATATCAGGTAGTCAGAAATAAAGTTAATTTGCTACATTCCACAACAGATCTTGTAGCCTGCTTCTTGCGCCCTTAACATTACAGTGTGAATCTATATCTGAGGCAAAGCTATCGTCCCTCGCATCTCTGTTCCTGCAACAGTCCTAGGATTGGGAAATCTAGACCTAGTAGCTGCTGACCTGCTGCAGTCAGCACAGCTTCAGGAGCTTCATCCACTGGCTCCCTGCAGGTGCAGGGGCCCAACCTGGCCCTGGAGCTGTGCCCAGTGTTGTGACTGTCCTTATGCTTCTTGTCATGGCTGCACTGAGAAGGCCAAGTGAAGTCCCAGGAATGTCCTATAGCCATTGGACAGAACACCTGCTGCTCTTGGCCACACGAGGCCTCCCCAGCCCTGTAGCAGCCTTGTTCTGTGCCATCAGAAAAGGATATTGTTTTCCATCTCTCTGAAGGGCCAAGCCCTGTTCTGAGTAGCACCTATCACTTGTGCTTCCAGTAAGGCCCTGCTGACATCTCGTGATGTCCAATTCTCCTTAGGTTAATGTTCTGTCTCCTCACCCCTCTCTCCTCAGCAGGGACATGCAGGAGGAGGATGTGTGTGACATCTCCCAAGAGTCTCTGGATGAGTGGTATCTTACACCTTGCTGCTGCCAGGTTTTCTCTGACTCCCGCCATCCCATCAGCAGTCATTCATTACCACAGGATAAGGATGACCGCTGCTCTGTGTGGGATGTGACTGGTAAGTGCTCCCCCTGCATAGACAGTGAGGCTCCCAGGGATCCCTATGCAGCCTCCACATTCTCAGTGATCCATTGTCCTTGTGGAGACATCTCTATGTAGCCAGACCCTGCAGGCCCCTCAATGTGACCCAACTCCAAGGCCAGAGTGTGATCATAGACACAAAGGATATTACACTCCCTATTCCCAGACCACACATATGTCACTCAGGCACGTCCCACAAGCGCAGAATGTGGTCACTAAGATAGGTTAGGGAGGATATGAGGGTGTTCTCGTCACCTTGGCCTCATCAGCTACCTGTGCACAGACTCCTTCTGACTGAGTCTGTTCATGATGAGGTACGTCATCTCTTCTTCTGGTGTCTGTTTTTCCTTTTCTTTCTGTTCTTTCTTATTTTATTTTATTTAATTTTTAATTTTTTTTTTTTGAGACAGAGCCTCAAGCTGTCACCCTGGATAGAGTGCTGTGGCATCACAGCTCACAGCAACCTCTAATTCCTGGTCTCAAACGAGTCTCTTGCCTCTGCCTCCCAAATAGCTGGGATTACAGGCGCCCGCCACAACACCTGGCTATATTTATTTATTTATTTATTTATTTTTTTGACACAGAATCTCAAGCTGTCACCCTAGGGAGAGTGGTGTGGTGTCACAGCTCACAGCAACATCAAACTCTTGGGCTTAAGTGATTCTCTTCTCTCAGTCTCCCAAATACCTGGGACTACAGGCACTTGGCACAATGCCCAGCTATTTCTTGGTTGTAGTTGTCATTCTTGTTTGTTAGGCCCGGGCTGATTTTGAACCCACTAAATCCTGTGTACGCGGCTGGCGTCCAAGCTGCTGAGCTATAGGCAGTCAGCCAGATGTCATTCTTACTGTGACTTCTAATCAGTGTTCTCTCAGCATCTTAAACTGTTCAGGCAGAGTCTTTACAATGTCTTTGGAGATGGTTCCTAGACTGTGAACTACAGTCCCTCCCCTCCTAGTTAGCTTGAAGCCACTATCTTAGTGCCAGACCATAAACACCACCAGCACTGCCCGAGTAGGGAACTCTCTCTGAAGGCAAGGCATGGCCCTGACACACCCAACATCCAGGAATGACCAAGGCTCTTGTGCTCCAGGAAGACTTCAGATCTTGTCTGTGTGAGTTTGTATATTGCACCCAGCAGTACAACCTCTGGGTCTGATCCCCTGGACACCAAGAGCCACCAGGGTTCCACTGAGGTGAGTTCCCCAGTACCTCTAGAAAGCAGCAAGGCAGACTCCCCCAATCTCTGAGGGTAAGAATTTGTGTAACTTTTTCCCTATTTTAAGCCTTGGACACATGTGGAGACGTGTCACAGCAGTCACTACCCATGGGGAGCTGGGGAGAGAAGAGCCAGTTCCTTCTCACAGGACACATGGAGGCTCCCTGCAGTGTTCTGCCCAGAATATCCTATTTATGTCCTGGAATTTGCAGTGTATACAGCAGCAGCAATGTCATGATGGACTCTATCTGGTTTCATTTGCAGACAACCTCCATGAAACCAAAGCTGAAGAAGGACAAGTGCCAGTATCTCCCAGGTGACTCTGATCATCATGACACTTCCTGTGAACGAAGGTGGGATTTGGGGACCTCATCTGGACATCCCAGGGAAAAACTGATCTGCAGAAGGGACCTGTTTGGTCTGAGCAGCAACCAGGAAGGGTCTGTTTCAGGATGGTGCTTGTTTTCCCTGCTAGTCCTGTGCTGGGAATTCATTTCTGACTGTGTAAGTAATGTGGAGTCAGCCAGGTGATGTGTCCTTGTTCCTGGATGTGTAAATTCAAACACCTCCCTCCTGTCCTCCCCTGTGGGGGTAAAATCAGGGAGGGCCACATGGTTACTTCCTTCACTGCTGACCTCAGTCTGCCAGCAGGTTCTGTGGCACACAGAAGTAACCACATAAAAGAAAGTTCTGTGAAGAAAGCACAGGGTCTGGGTAGGCAATGCCTCTGAAATAAACTTGCTTTTTCATGTACCTAACATGAAATTGATGCACATTCACCAAACATGCCAGAATCCCGTTAGAAGGGCTGCCTGGGGTACAGTCACAGCATCCTTTCCACAGTCCTCACCAGGCATTATCCCTTTCCACACTGAGGTTTCCCCTTCTCCTTACCTTAGGAAATGCTGTGTCTGGTTTCATGAGCAGGCACTGGAGCTGACCCAGCTGCACCAAAAGTCGCAGGAAGGGACATCTGTGTCCTCCTTACTCATTGAGCGTCTCCAGGCCCTCCTCACCCAGGAGGGTGACGACAACCACCAGGAGAAAGTGGAAGAGGGGCTCAGGCTGGCGGAGAGCCTTACCAGCTTGTTCAGTGCAGGTGAGATGGCCACAGGCCTTGATGGTACAAAGTCCAGGCTCAGGAGAGATGCAGACTCCACAGAGCCCATTTGCACCAGCTTGTCCTTTGAGGTCACCTTAGGGGCCATGACAAGATCAGGACTGCCTGGGTGGGAAGACGGGACAAATGCACTGGTGGCAGGTCAGGCTTAAGAGACTGGTGCTTTTTCTTAGAGTGACAGTGCCCTGGACTGAGAAGGAGGTTCCCAAGCTGTGTCCTCAGCACTGTCCTCACTGCATGTGGCAAGGGTTGCACTGATCCTTCTTGCATTTTGCTTCTGCATGTGTCAGATGTGAGCAGTGACATGCATGGGAGCTGTAGTGGTGGAGAGGGGGAGTATTTATAAAGGTGGTTCAGGAAGGGTGAAGCTCCTTTGTGGGTTGGAATGGACAAGGCACTTGAGGGAGAGGAATTTGCTGGTGGGAACTTTGAGTGACCCAGAAATCCATTCTATACATAGAATTTTCCAGGATAAACCAGCAGACTCCAACAAGGCAGAGTCTGGGAAGTCCTCGGATGCGTAGAGGAACTGGGGATAGAGCCGTCTGTCCTCCCATAGAGAATGCAACTGGTTCTAGAAGTCAGCTGTGCAGAGACACAGAGCCTGTGCCTTGGGACCAGCTGTGACAAGAGGAAGGGTGAAAATGGAGAAAGGTAGAGGAAATCTGGACAATTATGGGGTATCTGGGGATCAGAGACATTTTAAAACTTTCTGGCCATGTTAGACAGAAGTTGCCATGAAGGTGACACATCAGATCAAGATGAATTCTGTGCGACATGCTAAAGTCAACCCAGGCCATTCTTTGAAGGAATAACCATGAGCTTTCATGGTGTCCTAACCTTACCTAGATCTTTACGTCTCCTTGCCCTGAAGTCCACTGTGTGTCTAATAAGTGACAAGAAAGTATGCGATGTCTGACTGAACATTTCTGAATTTACAGAAAATCACAAGGAAGTTGAAATAGAACAAGAAGCACTGTCCAAAATGGATGATGAATACAGGTAAACTATGGAGGATTCTAGAAAGATCAAAGAGGAATGCAGCACATCCATGATGCAGGGGAAATATAAACCACTGATTTCCCCATCTCGGTCACTCGACCAGCAGTGATGTAGTTTCTTAACCAAACTTGGGAATTCTGTCTCTGGAATTGTGAGTGTTGGACTGAGCCAATGAGAACTAGCCAGTGAGGGCCTTCCTGGTCTCACAGATGCCATCCGGTCCTCCACGTGAGGCTGAGAGGCTGGTGAGGTTCCTACTTTTCATTCAGTTATCTTAAGTCAGGAGCAGCAATTTCACAGCAGCAAGGTCAGTAGACAAGCAAAGTATCATCTCACAAAATGGAGAGAAAACGCTTAGGAAATACTGAAATCAGGGGATCTACAGTGTTGCAGGAGCTAAAATGGCCAACACAGGTATAAAAAAAGTCTGCACAGTTTCCAAATATTTTCTACAATTGTGTTTTTAAGGTTTTAATGGGATATACTCAATGAAATCACTCTCAAACCTGAGTGACTTCTCGTCACTGACTTCTAACTATAAATATTTCTTATTATCCCATTTCAGTGATTTCAGCTTCCTAATTAAGATCCAGGGGTGAGAGCTGAGCCAGCTCCGTCAGACAGTACAGAAAGCGAGGGCTGCATCCTCCTTCCTCACTGGGCACCTACAGACCCTGCTCAGTCCTGACCACCCTGATAACTCCCAGGGGCAATGCAGCAGAGAACACCTGGAGGAGGGGCACAGGCTGGCGGATCACCTGGCCTGATTGCTCAGTCTAGGTAAGGAGACCATAGAGCCTGAGTGGGAACTGAGAAGAGGGACACACTGGGCAGGAGGTCATGGCCTTCCAACTGTCAACTCTCCTCCCAATGGAATGTGGCCTCTGGGGCAGAAGGCAGACTGTGAGAGGGCAGAGAGCTGTGGACTAAGAAGGCCACTGTCCCCAGCTCTTGTCTGAGCACTGGCCTCACTCTTATAGGTAAGAGATGGGTTTGACCCTTCTGGACTTCTGTCCCCTCATCCCTAACATGTCCCACAGTGTTATGCTCGGCAACTGTGAGTGTTGATGCAGTGAACACCCATGAATGCACTTTCAGAAGGAACAAAGTCTCTGAGGGTTTGGAATGATTTAGTTCCTGTAATACAGTCTGGAGCAAAAATGTCACTCAGTCCTGAGCACTTTCCATGGAGGGACTGTCCCTGTCCCACTTCAGAAGTCAACATGGCTTGGTGAGTTATCTCCACTGCATTGAGGGAAGTAGCAAAGATTTTCATTTCTTAGAGAAGTGATCAGTGTGCATTTGAGAATTGTGAGGGGACACAGCCCTAGGCCTCCTCGTAGAAGGAGAGATATATGGCTAGATAGACCCAGAAGAAACTGAGAAAGTATATAAAACATATTTTAATGTTTCCAACTAAATTCAGAGGACACCACAATAATGACCGACACCCCCCCCCCCAAGCACATTGGGAGGATGGGACAGCACATTGTCCCTCACCAGTGCTCTGACATCAGCAGAGGACATCAGTACAATTCTCTGAGAGTACCTGAACCCACTCATGGGTGACCTGTCTCCATGCCCAGGCAGGACCCAGTATGTGTCCTGGTTGAAAGGGAGCTATTTCATGTCTGGACATGTCTGAATTTCTTTGCAGAAAGCTACAAGGATGAGGAAGACGAAGATGTGGCATAACTGGCCTCCAGGTGAGGATGAGTTTTCAGGGCTGAGAAGCAGGGTAGGACATGACAGGAGGGGCTGGTGTCTACTGTGAAGAGCAGGGGGTCACCAGGAGCTGAGATTTCACTCAGAGCCACAAAGGGTCATGAAGTCCTGATCACATCGCTCACCCAGAGAGGGCATAGCTCCACAGCCCTGTCCACCGCTGGTCCCTCCCCTCCTTAGAACTTGTCACAGTATGTCTGACTGAGGGGAACTAGCCAGGCTCAGTGGAATCTTGCAGTTAAGTTGCCACTTACTCTCCTGGGTGAGACTGTTACCAGCAGGACACACATGTCTGGTTTTACACCATGGTCTTAGGTCATCCTCAGGCAAGCAAATAACTAGAACATCACAATCAAATTTCATCACAAGCAAATAACTAGAACAAAACAATCACCTCAGAGCACAAATTTTAAAAATAAAAGGCCTGGAGGGCCAAATCTCAGGAATTCCAGAGAGCTCAAGAATCCTGTGTTCCCCAGATGATCTGGTGTGACATTCTTGTCATCTGTGCTCAGGGTGGACCTGGTGTCTGTGCCCTGGGTGATGTGTGTCCTGTGTGGGCCTAACGCAGGTGTCTCATGTCCCTTCCTCCTGAGTTCCTCATCTTGTCAATGTGCTCCCTGCCCTGATGTTGCGGGGGGGGGGGAACTCTCTGTGTCTGAGTCCCTGTCTCTCTCTGTGTCTGTGTCCCTGTCTCTCTCTGTTTCCCTCTCTTTCTGTCTGTGTCCCTGTCTCTCTCTGTATCTGTCACCCTGTCACTGTGTCTTTGTCCCTGTCTCTCTGCGTCTGTGTCCCTGTGTCTCTCTCTGCATCTTTTTCTCTGTGTCTCTCTCTATTTGTGTCTTTCTGTCTCTCTCTCTCTCTCTTGCCCCCTTTGCCCATGGCAGCCCAGCTGTTACCACAAGGAGGAGGACACTGTCCTGCTCCCTGTGTGAAGGGAGGGCCCCACACCTTTGGACCCCACCCTTGTGCTTCCATCAGGCCCTGCTGGGTGCTGAGAGTTCTCATCCCTCCTGATTGCATCTCACTTCTCCCTGTGTCCCCAGCTCCCACAGAGAGCTTCAAGAGGTCACAGTGAATAGACTTTCAGATGCTCTGAGTGTGCAGGATGTCCCTCTCTCTGGGGGTCCCGATATGCGTGGGAGCCAAGAGCATCTCACCAGAGCTGGCACTATACTTGTATCTGAGGAGACTGAGGGCAGCTCGATTCTGCAGGGAGCAGGTGAGTCCCCCTGTCAGGAAGCACATTAGGGTCCCTGTGGTCACAGTTGGTCTCCCTATGCTCTGTGTCAGCCCCTCTGTCCAGGCTGAGTCGTGTGCCTCCAGGCCAGCCCAGGAGACGTTGTTGGCTCCTGTCAGGTGCTTGGGAAGAGTTTCTGGCAGAGAGGTGAGGGGGATCTGGAAGCTTTCTCGACTTCCCAGAGTCTGGTTCTGTGTCTCCAACCTATTCTCTGGGCACTCTGCACTCACCTGAGTTGTCCTGGGGTCCTGGTGAGGCTTTAGGCTCTGTCTGAGAACCACCCCACCAAGCCTGGGCTCCTGTGAAGAGCAGGGAGGTTCCCAGACTCACGTCTCAGAAGTGAGATGAGGGAGGGAGGGCCAGCCCTGCCAGTGTCTCACTGAACATGGCCGGGGAGACCAGTTCATCTCTGTAATCAGGCCCCAATCATAGAGGAAGCCTCCTGAGTGGGCTTCCTGTGACAAAGTGTGACCAGTGTGTGTGTACAGTGACAGTAGGAACATGGCAAGAGTGACACAGAGCAACTGAGCGAACTGCCCTGCCCTTTGCTGTCCCTACAGGGCAGACCTTGTAAACACAAGGTGAATATTACATAAATTCTATATTGATCATTTAATGAGGTTGTTTCTCCACAAGCCCAACTACTGACATGTGCAGAGATCAGGAGTGTGACAGGTATTCCCTGACCCAGGGCATGGGGAGGGTCTGCACAGGTCAGTGGTGAGGAGGCTCAGTACTCAGGGAGGACTGCAACTACAGTGGAAATGCACCCGGGCCCAGGTCTGTGGAAACCATCCCCTGAGAGGACCAGGCCGGGAGGACCTGGGTCTGCAGCCACTCAAGGGAGGAGCATGGAAGGGTCCACATAGAACAGGGGCCATCTGTGAGAGCACGCTGCTTGGAAATTCCCCAGCCTGAGTCTGGGGGCAACTATTACCACCTCCAGCCTTCGTGCTTACAGCCTGTCCAGAATCTGCTCTGAGTGATACAGGAGTAATGTTGTTATGAAGAGAATAATGGGCATCACCCCATCTATACACAGCCATCTGAGATAAGGGGGTGATTTTTCACTTAAGGACACTGTAGCCTGGGTACCAGATATAAGTGTACCCAAGAAACACTGACGGTGATATCTCTTTCATGTACATGATGTTTGCCACCAGGTCTCTGTGTGGGCTCATTGACAGACAGGGACTTCACAGAGGGGTGTTCTGGAGGCATTTACAAAAGAGAGAACTAAGACTGATCTTACTGAAACCCTCTCTCCTCTCAGGTCCCATGCAGGAGGCCTGTCCCCAAGGGTCTTGGAGTGAAGACCCGAGTCCCCATGTGTCAGAGGTACAAGCCTCACACACAAAGCTGCAGAAATTCACCCTGGGGCCACCTGGCTGCAGCTGCATCTGGACCAGCAGTGGGACTGTGGCCATGACTCTGCCAGATGGAGCATCTCCTGCCCCCTCTGGAGCCTCTTCACCAGTGCTGACTCTGAACCCCAGTGGCTGCTCCTCCCAGGTGGGGAAGAACAGGGGATAGGAAGTTCTGATTCCACTCTGGTGTCAAGGAGAAGGGCATGGAAGGGACATTGGGGCCTCTGGATTCTCCCTAGGGTTGGATCAAAGTCCAAAATGCTGTCAGGTTGTGACTGGAGACAGAACTTCGGGCTTTGGGTCACATCTGCCCCAGGTCCTAGGTGAGCCACTTACTTGGTATTCTCCTTGGCTTGGTTCCTTGTCCTTAGAGGTGTTCACACTTACATTTCCTCATCTGAGAACAATGTCTGTTTTCAGTTGTTAGTGTGATTATTATCACAGTTTCCAAAGTGCCCAATTCAGTAGGAATATTCTATTTATCAAAGCTGAGACCAGGTATCTAATCACAGTATCTTCTTGGTGACTTGTCACCTACACAGTGATTTCCTCTGTATAATTTTCATCTGACTTAAAACAGATTTTAGGCAATGTCAGTCCTGGACCCACAGTTAGCCTCCTGTAAAGCTTTATTCTGGTTTTTCTGAATTCTTTTATTGAAATAAAGGTTCATATATGACAGTTCAATCTATATCCCCTGTGACTGTCCATCCAGTTCATGCCCTGTACTTGTGACGGGGTCAGATCCTCAGATTCCCTCTCACAAAGATTCCTTTACCCTTAGACCCCCCAAACTGTTACAGCAGATCATTCTGGCCCTCAACACCTGTCCCTTGGTCCTGGTCCTCTACTCCCTCTATAACACTTCATGTTTCATGTTTCAGCCTGTGGGGATGCTGGGGGCCCCTTGGTCAGCAATACTCTAAACTCAGAAGTGAGATGTCCCAGGTCTGCCAGAACATAAGAGGTCACAAGAGGTCAGGAAACCTTATCTGGCCCACAGGAAGGTCTTGGGGAGAGTGAATAGTGTGTACCTAGGGATAGGAGTAATTAACGTAGGCCCTGGTAACTTGTATCATCTAAACCAATGCTCTTCACTCTGGTATGTCTTTCTTCTTGGTCCCCAGGAGCCTAGACAAACTCACCACACTGACCCAGACAGTCTCTGTGCTGCTCGCTGCCCCAGGTGTCCTAAAACAAGACCATTAGCCAGAGAATGTTGGTGGTCAGCAACTGGAGACTGGTGTGCATCTCCCCAAGACTCCAGCTGGGGGTGCAGAGGTAATGCCACCTGGGGTCACACAGGCCCCTCACTGCTCTATGCAAGGTTGCAGCTCATCCTCCCACCGCTCTCTATTCCCCATGTCTTCTCTCCAATAGCTGCTGTCATTTCCATCTGATCTCAATGATCACATTGATCAGTAATATTCCAATGCTGTGTAGTGCATGAAACTCCCTTGCAGTGGACCTAAGTTTCTCCTTCTTTTCCATACCTGGGTAGCCTAGTAGGCCCTCAGGAAGTGTCCCTGCTCTGTTTCAGTTTTCCCCATGTGTGAGAACAGTGAAACATGACCACAGAGAACCCTCATTACAGAAACTCATTTAAAGCAGGGTCACAGGTAGGAGGCCTGTCAGGTGAGTCTCAGCCCAACAGGTCCAGGGTTGTACTGATGGGGATGAGTTTCCAGAGACTCTGCGTCCACACATCATGGACACTTCTGAGCTGGCATTCACTAAAGAATACCAGGGTTCTCTAGAGTGAAATCAGTGCAAAAGTGGATATAGTGGGCAGGACGCCATGCCTCAGAGGTCATGAGGTGCTCAGGCATCCGGCACTCTCTCCATTTTATTCTCCTGTCTCCTATGGGTCCCCAGAAGAGGCTAAAATGCCCCTCTATTGAATCTTCAGCACAGAGACAGAAAAACAGCACTTTATGAATTAACATTTAAAAATGGGAATCTGGGGAAAATATTATAATATGGGCACTCAGGATTCAGACAAGGGTATAGAACATTCCTGAACTCAGATGAGCCCAATTGACTAGACAACGATGTAACTGAAAATGACAAAAAGAGCCTCGAACCCACAGGTCAGGGGAAAAGTAACCATTCCTGGGAGAAATGTGGAGAAGGAGAGAAGGGGATAGACAATCAGATGGGCCGTTAGGCATCTCTCACTCATGGTGTCCTATCATAACTACCTGGTGAGATTTTTTTTTTTTTATTGAATCATAGCTGTGTACATTAGTTCAACCATGGGGTACAGTGTGGGGGTTTCACATGCAATCTGAGATATTTTATCAACCTGATTGACATACCATTCATGATATTTTCTCGTTTACTATATGAAA
>CAUYON010147325.1:0-33330 GCA_963573935.1 Arctocebus calabarensis | reverse complement strand
AAAAAAAAAAAAAAAAAAAAAGTTTGAGGTTGCTCTGAGCTATGATGCCATAGCACTCTACTGAAGGTGACATAGTTTGAGACTGTCTCAAAAAATAATAAAATAAAATAAATAAAATTAAATTAAATTAAAATAGGCTTGGCGCCTGTGGCTCAACAGGCTAAGGCGCCAGCCACGTACACCTGAGCTAGCAGGTTCGAATCCAGCCCCCGGGCCCGCCAAACAACAATGATGGCTGCAACCAAAAAAATGGCCGGGCATTGTGGCGGGTGCCTGTAGTCCCAGCTACTTGGGAGGCGGAGGCAAGAGACTCGCTTGAACCCAGGAATTGGAGGTTGCTGTGAGCTGTGATGCCACAGCACTCTACCCAGGGCGACAGCTTGAGGCTCTGTCTCAAAAAAAAAAAAAAAAATTAAATTAAATTAAAATAAAATAAATAAAATTAATTAATAAAATAAAATAAATAAAATAAAATAAAGCTTTCCAAGTAAATCTGATGAAATAGTTCATTGCTTGTTCAGCTGACAACATTTGCCAACTATGCAAACTTATTCCTTCTGGCTTCATTTCCTCATGTGGCATGTTCTTACAGATTCATTATTTCCTCATCTAGCATATTCTCCATTTACTCATCTACATATTACATGCCTCTCTGGCCTATAAAAATCTCTATTCCCTCCACCTTCTCTGGAATAATGTAGCATTTCTAGTTTGAGGGAACAGTTTCCTCTCTCTCTTAATTATGTCACAAATAAAGAACTGAGACTCTCATAGCTATTTAGTTCTATCACCTCTTAGCTACATCATCTCTGTGTCTCAGCTGGGCATGGTGACGGGCACCCGTAGTCCCAGCTACTTGGAAGGCTGAGGCAGGAGGATCACATGAGCACAGGAGTTAGAGGCTGCAGACAATGATGATCACACCACTGCACTCCAGCCTGGGCAACAGAGTGAGACTCTGGGGGAAAAAAAAAATTCTAAGTCTCATTTTTTTCACTCATGAAAGGAAAATATTACCATCATCTAAAGCAGTTATGAGTATCAAAATGGTCAACACATGAAAAGCAGTTATCATAGAGCTGAGTCCACAGCAGGTATTCAATAAACATTATCCATCACCAGTATTAGGTGTGAGTAAGGAGGCTGGGTAAGATGGTGAAGTGGGAATAGAAAAGGCACAAACACAACTCGTAATAGGACAGAAGGAAGCTTAACACTTGGCAACTAAGTAGACTGGTGACAAAAGGAGAAAGAAAAACGAGTTAAGATTTCTGAAGGAAGGCCAGGAGCAGTGGTTCACACCTGTAATCCCAGCACTTTGGGAGGCTAAGGCAGGTGGATCACCTGAGCTCAAGGTTTGAGACCAGCCTGAGTTAAAGTGAGACACCCATCTCTAAAGATAGCTGGGCATTGTGGCCGGCGCCTTTTGTCCCAGCTACTGGGGAGGCTAAAGCAAGAGAATCACTTGAGCCCAACAGTTAGAGGTTGCTGTGAGCTATGATGTCAAAGCACCCTACTGGGAGTGACAAAAACAGACTCTGTCTCAAAAAAAAAAAAAGAAAAAGATTTCTGAAGTATAATAGAATCACATGTTTTCCTGACTTCCAAGGTTTGATAAGATCATTTAAAAAACTCAAGGCCCATCTCAGAATAAAGGTAACAACTGAACCAATTAAAGCAGAAACTAGTGACCATAGTCAATGTTTTTCTGCTGATAGCAGTCCCACAAAATTAAGATTGGCTATAAAATGGACACAGTATGCGTGCATTGTTTGGATGTTTGGCCCCTCCAGCTATCATGTTGAAATCTGATCCCCAGTGTTGGAGGTAGGCGCCCGGTGGGAGGTGTTTGGGTCCACCAGGACCATCCCTCATGAATGGCTTGGTGCTGTTCCCTCACAATGAGAAGTTCTCACTTTATTAGTTCCCTTATGACCGGGGTGTTTAAAAGAGCCTGGCACCACCTCCTCCCTTCTCCTGCCTCTTCTGTCGCCATGTGACCCACCTGCTCCCCCTTCACCTTCCCCTTGACTGAAAGCTTTCTGATGCACTCACCAGAAGCAGAAGCTTGTGCCATGCTTATACAGTCTGCAGAAATGTGGTCCAAATAAGTATCTTTTCTTTATAAATTACCTAGCTTCAAGTATTCCTTTATATAGTACAAAATGAGCTATTAGAGTATTTAATATTACTTTTTTTTTTTTTGAGACAGAGTCTCACTATGTCACCCTCAGTAGAGTGCAATGGCGTCACAGCTCACAGCAACCTCAAACTCTTAAGCAATTCTCTTGCCTCAGCTTCCCAAGTACCTGGGACTACAGGCACCCGCCACAAGGCCTGGATGTTTGATGTTGTAGTTGTCATTGTCGATTAGCTGGTCTGGGCCAGGTTTGAACCCACCAACTTTGGTGTATGTGGCTGGCACTGTAACCACTGTGCTACGGGCACTGAGCCAGTATTCAATATTACTAACAAAATACTGAAAACAAACCTAAATGTCTGCTGAGACTGCCTGATTACTAAATTATGGTACATACATACAATGGAATACTATAAAGCTGTAAAAAAAATTGATCTCTATGAAAGATGTTACTGTCAGAAAAAAAAGCAGTTGAAGAAGTAAGCAAAGGGGGAACAAACAATTTATACTTATATTTACTTGTACATGCACAAAAAAAAATCTGGAAAGGTACACAGAAGGCTAGTAATACCTAGAGAAAGAACCTGGGTTGATGGGAGAATATGAGTAGAAAGACAATTTTTCACTATTTACTGAGATGAACTTCTTGATTTTTGAACTATAGTAAAAAATTAAGTAATCTGAAACAAACAAACAAAAAAATGTAGCCTAAAGAATCCTGGTGCTGAAGACATTGGGTATATGAACTGGCTTAGACTCTCTGAAATGTTTAGAAAGAGGGAATGAAGGGGTCACTGTAGGCTTTCTGTGATTATTCCCTTATGATAAGACCCACTTCTTCATAAAGTGTCAAAATAGCAGAAAATCAGAGTTAGACTGGCCTACTCAATAGCACATGCAGCTAATAAACACAAACATTAGAAGCAGCTACTTTAAAGTCAGTGTAAGGGGAGAAAGGGTTTTAAAGGATCTAGCCACTATCATTTGTAATGTGGTAACTTTTTAGCACAATCACATGAGGGTTGTAAATTCTATCCCCTCACTAGGAACTCCCTATATATATTATTAATATTTATCTTAAGAAGTTAAATACTCTTCAGTCTATACTCTGAAAAGAATTCAAATCATAAAAATGTAGAAGGACTCAGTACACCAAACACAGCATGCCCTGCTTTGCTTAAGCATTAATTCTTTGGCTACAAGCAAACATGAGTAGAGTCGATGGTCAGAGATGCTACAAATGAAATGCCAAACAGAATATTCATAATGAAGGTTTTTGTGGGTTGTTTTTTTTTTGGCCAGGGCTGGGTTTGAACCCACCACCTCTGGGATATGGGGCCGGCGCCCTACTCCTTTGAGCCATAGGGGCTGCCTCCATAATGAAGCTTTTAACTTAGATGAAAAAGAGGAGGACCAATGGGTAGAAAAAGGGGCTCTAAGAATTGGCAGATCCCAAGGAATTATTTCTATAAATTTATATAGGTTTCCAGCAGGAAAAGTAGAAATAGAACAGCTATGAAAATGGACAGTGCTTTAACCCTGTAACTTCTGGACTTATGTAGTAATTATACTTATCCTCTGTACAGCTACTAGTTTTCAAGTTGATTTACTCTAAAATGAAGTTAACCATAGAGCTGGTTTCCACATGATACTTGAAATAAAATGCCTTCTTTCAAAAAAGTGAACAAATTTTTTCCATACTACTCTAGAGAGCAAAACTGTGGGTCAACATCACAATAAAGTGGAATTTAGCTCAACAATATAAAGAGTCACACGACAATATCTGCTAACAGAACTGCTACCACATGAAATAATTAATTCCATATTCGGTCAAATCATCTCAAATATATATAACACATCATGACAGGCACAAAGAGTATAAAGATAAATTCAAGTGAGTTCTTGCCTTGAACAAGTTCAATGTCTGGCCAGGCGTGATGGCTTACGTCTGTAATCCCAGCACTGTGGGAGGATTGCTTGAGCTCAGGAGTTTGAGACTTGTCTGAACAAGAGAGAGACTTTGACTGATTAAAAAAAATGAAAAACCCAGCTGGGCACCACCATGAGTGCCTGTAATCCCAGTGGCTTTGGGAGTCTGAGGTTGCAGTGAGCTACGATGCCACTGCATTCTGCTGAGGGCACAGGGTGGACTCTGTCTAGACAAAAACAAACAAAATCAAGGTAATGTCTGAAAGGTACAATCTGAGGGGGGCTTGAAGGATGTCAGGCATTCATTAGCCAAAACAGATTGGTGGTAACAGGTTGGGGAGGTGATGGGAAAATACGAGCAAAGGTATAGAAGCATGGTGTATACTGGGAATGTCACGTGCACACAGGGTACATGTGAGGAGTGGTAGGGATGAGGCTAGACTGTGAAAGGTCTTAAATATCAAGTTAGAACTGCTTATACAGGTCATGAGGAAGAAGTGATACTAATTTATTATAATGTGGAAAATGCTATAACCTGGCCTCAATTTTTAAAAGCTAATTATAGTGCCATTATAGAAAAGTAAATTTGGGAGCTAGAACCAAGTAAGAGTCTATAGGCATAGCTAAAATAACAGATGATGTAGACATAAAGCATTACTAGGCAGAGATAGAGATGAAGGGAATGATATAATCCATATTAAAAATATAAAATCAGGCCGGGTGCAGTGGCTCACACCTGTCATCTTAGCACTATAGAAAGATGAGGAGGGTGGACTGAGCTCAGAAGTTTGAGACACCCTGAGCCAGAGTGAGACCCCGTCTCTACTATATAGAAAAACTAGCCATGCCTAGTGGTGTGCCTGTAATCCCACATGCTCAGGAGGCTAAGGCAAGAAGATAAAGCCCGAGAATTTGAGGTTTCTGTAAGCTGTGATGCCACAGCACTCTATCCATGGCAACAGAATGAGACTCTGTCTCAAAAAAATAAATAAGGCTCAGCGCCTGTGGCTCAATGGGCTGAGGTGCCAGCCACGTACACCTGAGCTGGCGGGTTCAAATCCAGCCCGGGCCACCAAACAACAATGGTGGCTGCAACCCAAAAATGTCTGGGCATTGTGGTGGGTGCCTGTAGTCCCAGCTACTTGGGAGGTGGAGGCAGGAGACTCGCTTGAGCCCAGGAATTGGAGGTTGCTGTGAGCTGTGATGTCATAGCACTCTCTCCAGGGTGACAGCTTGAGGCTCTGTCTCAAAAATAAATAAATAAATAAATAAAAATAAAAATAATTAGAGGAACGTGGGATCAAGGGTGACCTCCAGAGTTTTATAATGTAGATCTGCTATTCTATGACAGGTTGAGTGTCCCTAATCCAAAAATTCGAAATCCAAGCCCTTACAGTAGTTCATAGCTGTAATCCTAGCACGCTGGGAGACTGAGATGGGAGAACCGATTGAGCTCAGGAGTTTGAGACGAGCCTGAGCAAGAATAAGATATCGTCTTTACTAAAAATAGAAAATATCAGCCAGGCGTTGTGGTAGGCACCTATAGCCCCAACTATTTGGGAAGCTGAGGCAGGAGGATCGCTTGAACCCAGGAGTTTTGAGGTTGCTATGAAGTAGGTTGATGTTGCCACTGCACTCTAGTCTGGAGCAAGAGTGAGCCTCTTTCTTAAAAAATCGAATCAAATCAAATCAAAATCAAAATTGCTCCAAAATCTGAACCTTTGAGCACTAATGTGACACTCAAAGGAAATGTTCACTGTAATGACTGGTATGTAAATCTGAAAAATTCTGAAACCTGAAATACTGTGGTCCCAAGCGTTTCCAACAAGGAATGTTCAACCTGTACTCTTTTTTTTTTTTTTTTTTTTTGAGACAGAGTCTCACTTTGTCGCCCTTGGCAGAGTGCTATGGTGTCACAGCACACAGCAACCTCCAATTCTTGGGCTTAAGCGATTCTCTTGCCTCATCCTCCCCAGCAGCTGGGACTACAGGTGCTCACCACAATGCCCAGTTTTTCTTTTGTTGCTGTTTCAGCTGGTCGGGGCCAGGTTCGAACCTGCCACCCTCGGTATATGGGGCCAGCGCCCTACCCACTAAGCCATAGGCACTACCCTCAACCTGTGTTCTATAAGGGTACCACAGAGTTTAATTTCAGTTCAGCACTTTTTTTGTCTTTTTGAGACAGAGTCTCACTATGTTGCCCTCAGTGGAGTGCTGTGGTGTCACAGCTCACACCAACCTGAAACTCTTGGGCTTAAGCAATTCTCTTGCCTCAGCTTCCCAAGCAGCTGGGATTACAGGCGCCTGCCACAACACTCAGCTATTTTTTGTTGCAGTTATCATCATTATTTAGCTGGCCGGGGCCGCCAGCTTCAGTGTATGTGGCTGGTGTCGTAAACACTGTGCTACAGGCACCGAGCCAGTTTAGTGCTTTTTAAGGGAAAGACAGGCTAAATGAAGAACATTCTCTTAAAGGGTTCTATTAAAAGAGAAAAAAAATATATCACCAAAGTCTCTTCCAACTTTAAGATTCCATGAAACTATAACGATGTAGAACATATTTACACTATCGCAAAGATCTGTATGGTTGAAGTTTATGTGCTATTTACCAGATAAGATACTCTCAATTAGTAATGATCTATTTGTTTTAATATTTACATTTTTTTTTTTTTTTGAGACAGAGCCTCCAGCTGTTACCATGGATAGAGTGCTGTGACATCACAGCTCATAGCAACCTCCAATTCCTGGGCTCAAGCGAGTCTATTGCCTCTGCCTCCCAAGTAGCTGGGACTACAGGCGCCCACCACAATGCCCGGCCATTTTTTTTTTGATGGGTTGTAGCCATCATTGTTGTTTGGTGGGCCCAGGCTGGATTCAAACCCACCAGCTCAGGTGTACGTGGTGGTACCTTAGCCCATTGAGCCACAGGTCCCGAGCCAATATTTACATTTTTTAAAGAGGGGAAATATTAGTAGAATTTCTAAACTTGTAGGAATTGAGCTCTAATTTCAGCCAGGTATGATGGCACATGCATGTAATCACAGCTACTTGAGAAGCTAAGGCAGGAGGATTTCTTGATCCCAGGAGTTCAAATCCAGCCTAGGCAACATAGCCAGACCCTGTCTCCCCCCAAAAAATTGTAATAAAAAGTAATAATAATAAAATAAAGAGCTTTAGCTACAGGCTGTGAAGCCAATTTTCTCTGCATTACAAACAACGCTGCAATAACATTAATGTGAAACTCAGATGGGACAAAATGAACTATCTTTAAAGGTAGTTCTTCATTGTGAAAGGCACAGAAATGTTTTTCAGATGGCTGCTTTTTGTAATGAGAAAACATAACAAAATATGGTGACTATAAGATATAGGAGATGAATAAATAGGAAAGATAAATATCTAATGTACTTCATACTAATATGAAATCAATATATAAACAATTACATGTTCCTAAGAACAATTAAATGCTATTATAGTCCAGTTTGGGGATAGAGGGAAGCAGGAGGTGGGGAGGACGTATGGCAGAAGGAGGGAGAGCATGAAGTGGGTGGGGGGGAGGAGGCACAGGAGATGAAGGAAGGAGACACTAAAAGATGATGGCAAGGTTTGGACATGAAGAATTAGAAACTACTAACAGAAATAGGAAGATAAATTACTGCTTTAGTGCTAGGGACAGAGAAGATAATTAAAAGGAATATCCACCTACCTCCACATACTTCTGCCTTTAAGAGTCTTACAGTGGGGGTTGATTTAAGATAAATAAGTAAAATATGTAGTGAACAGAGGTAAGTGCTAACAGGAAAGAACCAAGGGGAAGGGGGCATAGGAAATCCTATAGTTTAAAGGTGTCCCTGAAGTTCAAGTGTTAGAAGCTTATTCTCCAATGCAACATTGTTGAGATATGGACCTTTAGGAGGAAATTAGGTCATGAGGCTCAGCACCCGTAGCTCAGTGACTAAGGCACTGCCCACATAAACAGAGGCTGGTGGGTTCAAGCCTGGCTGGGGCCTGCTAAACAATGACAACTATAAAAACATATGTGGGCATTATGGCGGGTGCCTGTAATCCCAGCTACTTGGGAGGCTGAGGCAAGAGAATTGCTTAAGCCCAAGAGTTTGAGGATACTGTGAGCTGTGACGCCACGGCGCTGTACCAAAGACAATGTAGTGAGACTCTGTCTCAAAAACAAAACATAACAAAACAAATAAGTCAGGTCATGAGTTCTCTGCTCTCATAAATGGGTTAATGTCATTATGGTGGGAGGGGGTTCGCTATAGCAGCAAGTCCAGCCCTCTCTTGCCCTCTCTTAATATGATGCCTTTCACCATGTTACGATGCAGCACGGAGGCCCTCAGCAGACGCGGCTGTGCAATCTTGAGTTCCCAGCCTCCAGAACGAAGAGTCAAATAAATTTCTCTTTATTATAAATTACCCAGTCTCAAGTATTCTATTGTAAATACAACAGAATGGACAAAAGACAATTTTTTTAGAGACAAGGTCTTAATCTGTGACCTAGGCTGGAGTACAGAGGTGCAACCATAATTCATTATAGTCTTGAACTCCTGGACTCAAACAATTCTTCCACCTCAGTCTGTCAAGTAGGTGGAACTAACTTCAAGTATGTGTCACATGCCTAGCTGAGTTTTTAATTTTGTAGAGACAGGGTCTCTCTATGTTGCCCAGGCTGATCTCAAATAATCCTCCTGCCTCATCCTCTGCCCAGATTACAGGCATGAACCATCATGCCCATCCTCTCATTTTGACAGGAACACTATCATGTTTGTTTTTTTTTTGCAGTTTGGCCAGGGCCGGGTTGGAACCCGCCACCCTCAGTATATGGGGTCAGTGCTCTACTCGCTGAGCCACAGGCGTCACCCTCTATCATGTTTTGAAAAAGGAAAAATGAGGAAAGATGTAAAAACCTTTTGCAATAATCTATATCAGATGATGACACAGAACAGGGAGGAAGCAGTGGGGGGAGAGTGAGAAGTGGTAGAATTTTGGATACAATTTGAAGGAAGTGCTTGCTAATAGATAGCTGCAGAGTATAAAAAATAGAGAAGTCAAGGATGACTCTCAGAGTTGCCATGAACTGTTACAAGAAAGACCACAAGGGGAGCAGGAATTCTGAAAACGTCAGTCTGAGACGCCTGTGAAATACCCAGCAGACAGTCATCAGTACACACATAATGAGCTGTAAGACCAGTGAGATCAGCAAGAGAGTGAAGCAGAAAGGGAAGAAGTCCAAGGGCTGTGTCCTAGAGCTTCCAAGGTTATGACGTGAGAGATCAGAGAACCTAGGCCCTGGAAAGAAGACAGAAAGTGGGTAGAAAGCATCTGGATGGTCGGGCGGGTGGCTCATGATTATAATCCTAGTTCTTGGGGAGGCTGAGGTGGGTGGAGCTTAAGACCAGCCTGAGCAAGAGTGAGACACTGTCTCTACTAAAATACAGGGAAAAAAGAAATGAGCTGGGTGTCATGGAGGGCGCCCTGTAATCTCAGCTACTTGGGAGGATGAAACCAGAGGATCTCTTGAGCCCATGAGTTTGAGGTTGTTGTGAGCTATGATGACGCCATAGCATTCTAACCAGGGCAATACAGTGACACTCTGTCTCGGTTAGAAAAAAAAAAAAAGCAAGCTGGAACTGGTAAAGAAGGAAAAATAGGGGGTTGATATAGATTTAGGAAGCGTTGACAAGACTAAGTTATTACAAGTTGAGAATAGGCTTGGTGCCTGTGGCTCATCGGACTAAGGCGCCAGCCACGTACACCTGAGCTGGCAGGTTTGAGTCCAGCCTGGGCCTGCCAAACAACAATGATGGCTGCAACCAAAAAATGGCCAGGCATTGTGGCAGGTGCCTGTAGTCCCAGCTACTTGGGAGGCAGAGGTAAGAGACTCGCTTGAGCCCAGGAGTTGGAGGTTGCTGTGAGCTGTGATGCTACGGTACTCTATCCAGGTTGACAGCTGAGGCTCTGCCTCAAAATAAATAAATAAAAATTGAAAGCTAAGTATTAAAAATATCAAGGATAGACTGGGCCTGGTGGCTCACACCTTTAATCCAAGGTTTCTGGAGGCTGAGGTGGGTTGATCACTTGAGCTCAGGCTTTTCAAGACCAACTTGAGCAAGAACAAGACTCAGTCTCTACTAAAATAGAAACATTAGCTGTGCGTTGCGGCAGGTGCCTGTAGTCCTAGCCACCTGGGAGACTGAGGCAGGAGGATCCATTGAACCCAAGAAGTTGAGGTTGCTGTGAATTAGGATGATGCCATGGCGCTCTAGCCTAGGCAACATAGGGAGACACTGTTTCAAAAAAGCAAAAACAATTTTTTCTACTTGAATAGTAATGTAACAATACATGTACCAAATATTTTACTATTTTAAGAAAAAAGTATAAGGTCACTGGAAAACATTTAGAATGTAAGAAAAGTAATTCTATCACCCAGAGAAAACTACTGCGTAAAGCATTTAAAAGCATGACTTTCAGAAAGCATTTTCCCTAAATACTAAAGAATGAGAGGTAAAAAAACCAACTTGTCAAACTGGTTAAGTGAATGAATATTCAAGCTCTAAAGTCTTACCTTTCTATTTAGAGTTAAGAAGAACACTTCATCCACAGGAATAAGAGTGTTATTTGCCTTACAGGTGGGGCTAGCTCAAAAGTCCTATATACCACCCATGTCATAAACATTTACTTTCAAATAGGATGTTCAATAAAATTATTTGCAACTAGAAAAGCAGGTTTTAGCTTTACCTGCTAGGGCAAACACTACATATCTGAATAGCTCACTGTAGATTAGTGAGGGCTATGAAGAAGCAACATAAAGAAACCTGAAAAAAGGGCAGCGCCTGTGGCTCATCGAGTAGGGCTCAGGGCGCTGGCCCCATATACCGAAGGTGGTGGGTTCAAACCCAGCCTCAGCTGAACTGCGAAACAGAAAAATAGCTGGCGCCTGTAGTCCCAGCTATTCAGGAGGCTGAGGCAAGAGAATTGCCTAAGCCCAAGAGTTGGAGGTTGCTGTGAGCTCTGTGACGCCGCAGCACTCTACCAAGGATGATAAAATGAGACTCTGTCTCTACAAAAAAAAAAAAGAAAAAGAAAAAGAAAAGAAATCTGAAGTGTTGACTAGGTGCCTATAGCACAGTGGTTAGGGCACGAGCCCCATACACAGAGGCTAGCGGGTCTGAACCCAGCTCAGGCCAGCTAAGCAATAATGACAACTGCAACAAAAAATAGCCGGGCATTGTGGCAGGTGCCTGTAGTCCCAGCTACTTGGGAGACTGAGGCAAGAAAATTTCTTAAGCCCAAGAGTTTGACATTGCTGTGACGCCACGGCACTCTACCTAGGGCAAAACAGAGTCTGTCTCAAAAAAAATAAAAATAGGGAGGCGTCTATGGCTCATCGAGTAGGGCGCTGGCCCCATATACCAAAGGCGGCAGGTTAAAACCCGGCCTCGGCCGAACTGCCAAACAGAAAAATAGCCCGGCGTTGTGGTAGGCGCCTGTAGTCTCAGCTACTCAGGAGGCTGAGGCAAGAGACTCGCCTAATCCCAGGAATTGGAGGTTGCTGTGAGCTGTGTGACGCCATGGCACTCTACCGAGGGTGATAAAGTAAGACTCTGTCTCTACAAAAAAAATAAATAAAAATAAATAAATGCAATTTGACAATATGTAGAAAGCCTTAACATGTGTGAAGAAAACCAGAATATGTCACGTTAAAATGTGCTTCTTTGACATAAAAATTATTGTTGAGGTTCGGTGCCTGTGGCTCGACGGGCTAAGGCGCCAGCCACGTACACCTGAGCTGGCGGGTTCGAATCCAGCCCGGGCACGCCAAACAACAATGACGGCTGCAACCAAAAAATGGCCACGCATTGTGGTGGGTGCCTGTAGTCCCAGCTACTTGGGATGCGGAGGCAAGAGACTCGCTTGAGCCCAGAAATTGGAGGTTGCTGTAAGCTGTGATGCCATAGCACTCTCTCCAGGGTGAGAGCTTGAGGCTCTGTCTCAAAAAAAAAAAAAAAAAATTATTGTTGAGCTGAAGGCAACTAATAGCAGCAAACAGAAGAAAATTTCTCTTTATCTCCCTCTTTTCTGTCAAAAGGAGGAAACACACTTCCTTTACTGGAGACTCATTATCAGTCCAGAGACAACATAAGAGGAATCTGTAAACAAACTATATTCCATTAGTTTCCTCCCATACATTTGCCTTCCCATGGTTTCCATCCTTAGAAACCTAAAACCTCTTTCCTTAGTCCTGCCATTTTCCCACAAATGTATTCCTTTGTTGAAGATGCTATATGAGCCAGAGTTCTAAGCCACTACTTTTAATTACTTTTCACTGGGGTTTCTCCCACTTAATGTGTGCTGTATATGTTTAAAAACTTATTTTTCTATTGTTAGTATGTCTTTTGTTATAGAGGTCCCAACTAAAAACTCTAAAGGGTTAAGGAAGAAAATTATTTTTCCTCCTCAACAAGTACATACAAAGAATGTGTAAATATTGTTTATTTTTATTTTATTTTATTTTATTTTATTTTTTGAGACAGAGCCTCAAGCTGTCACCCTCGATAGAGTGCTGTCGCATCACAGCTCACAGCAATCTCCAATTCCTGGGCTCAAGCGAGTCTCCTGCCTCCGCCTCCCAAGTAGCTGGGACTACAGGCGCCCGCCACAACGCCCAGCCATTTTTTGGTTGCAGCCACCATTGTTGTTTGGCGGGTCCGGGCTGGATTCAAACCCACCAGCTCAGGTGTACGTGGCTGGCGCCTTAGCCCGTTGAGCCACAGGCGCCGAGCCATAAATATTGTTTATAATAGCAAAAAATACATCAGCAACCTAAGATTTGAACAAAAGGAAATCATCTAAATACTAGTATAGCTTAGTAAGGTAGAGTGCTGGCCACATACACCAAGCCTAGTGGTGAGGCTGGCAGGCTCGAACCCTGTCCAGGCCAGCTAAAACAATGATGACTACAATAACAACAACAACAAAAAAATAGCCAGGGGTTGTGGTGGGTGCCTGTAGTCCCACTTACCTGGGAGGCTGAGGCAAGAAAATTGCTTACACCCAAGAGTTTGAGGTGGCTGTGAGCTGTGATGCCACAGTTTCTACCCAGGGCAAAAGCTTGAGACTTCGTCTCAAAAAATAAATAAGAAAACACTGGTATATTGCCACAATGGATTACTGTTAAATCAATAAATTTTCAGATAAATATATACTGATATATGCATGATACAGTAGTAAAAACAACACAAAGTGAGCCCATTTCTGTAAGTATATAAAATCTAATGGTGCCAGGCTTCACTATCCTGTGAATGTCATACTTTCCTTCTTACAGTTTTATGGCACAAGACTGAATTAGTTTAAATGCTAGTTTTTTTGGTTCCCTTCAAAGTAGTTTTAAGTAATTTCTGAGTATCTTGAAAACAGAAGTGTCACATAAAGACAGCAAGTCTGTCAACTACATTTATCATGCGGGATTCATCTTCTTGCTTTGATTCTGACTGTACCCCCACTACTTCCTCACTGTCCATTCTTTGATGGACATGCTAACATCAGAGCCAAAGGAATGAACTCTACAGGCACCAAAACCTGGGAAAGAATGGACTCCCCATATTCCCCTCCCTCAGAAGTTCCCAAGCCTGTCAACAAATGCAAACAGATGCTAAGGAAAGGGTAAGTGGTTTTTAGTTACACCAGCACCAAGTGCTCTGTTACATACCTATTTGCCAAGAAAAAGGTCTGGGAGGATATATACAAATTTGTCAATAGTGGCTATCTTTTTTTTTTTGCAGTTTTTGGCTGGGCCCGGGTTTGAACCCGCCACTTCCAGTATATGGGGCTGGCACCCTACTCCTTTGAGCCACAGGTGCTGCCCTTTTTTTTTTTTTTTTTCTCTTTTGAGACAGAGTCTCACTTTCTTGCTCTTGGTTGAGTGCTGTAGCATCACAGCTCACAGCAACTGCCAACTCCTGGGCTTAGGCGATTCTCTTGCCTTAGCCTCCAGAGCAGCTGGGACTATTGGCTCCTGCCAGAACACTCAGCTATTTTTTTTGTTGTTGCAGTTTGGCTGGGGCCAGGTTTGAACCCACCACCCTTGGTATATGGGTCAGCACCCTACCTACTAAGCCACAGGTGCTGCCCAGGGTTTGTTTTTAAGGTAGAGAAAAAAACCAATTTATGAAGTTAAAACACAAAATATTTAAGTACCAAAAACAATGTTGAGAACCACTTCCTTAAAGAGCAAACTGTAGGGTGGTGCCTGTGGCTCGAGAAGTAGGGTACCAGCCCCATATACCAGAGGTGGTGGGCACAAACCTGGCCCTGGCCAAAAACTGCCAAAAAAAAAAAGAGCAAACTGTAAAAATAATTTCTGACAAATATTCACAATCACTGGCCTCTCATGTGTCCCCATTGCCAACCATCTTCCTGTCCCATTGGCACTTACATTCCTGAAGACATTCTGTGTCTGTGCAGTAGGACTGGGACTGCCGCAACTACAATGAAGAAGAAGAAAGGCGAGTTAGCTGTTGGATTTAACCACAAGTGGACAATCATTATTACAAGGATCTGGTGGTACCTGGGCTGAGTGGGTAGGGTGCCAGCCACATATACCAAGGCTGGTGGGTTCAAACCCAGCCAGGGCCAGCTAAAACAACAATGACAACTGCAACAAGAAAAAAAATAGCCAGGTGTTGTGGCGGGCGCCTGTAGTCCCAGCTACTTGGGAGGCTGAGGCAAGAGAATCACATAAGCCCAAGAGTCTGAGGTTACTGTTGAGCTGTGATGCCACAGCACTCTACTGAGGGTGATAAAGTGGGTCTCTGTCTCTAAAAATAAAAACACCATTTAACTCATACACAAATGGTTAATAGAGGAATTATGTCAGTTTCATGTGGAAGCTGTGTTGATTCATAAGTGATTTTTCCTAATTAGGGGAGCCAGAAAAGTGGGAGTCAAATTACGACTTTCAGCAGGAATGGGATATATATAGCTTTTAGTTCACTGCTGGGTGGGGAGGAACGCTTTCAGCTTTAAGCAAATGAAAAATGAATGCCTATACGCATACACACAACCAAGAAAAAAATGAATTATTCATTGGGAGCCTGGCTAAGTGAAGCAACTTCATCTTAGATCAAGCTATAGCCAGTCTTTAGAACTGGTGTTGGATACTGCTCTGCTGTGGGTTCCTGGCCACATTCTTCCTGTTTATAATCAGGCTGTGCTGTAGGAGGCTCTGAAAAATGAAGTGCCCAAGTATCATGACCAAGTCTAGGAGTTATAGTATTTTTTCCAAAGCATAGTATGTTGGAATGTATATTCAATGTGTTGGATTCAAACACCTATGAGGGATAAATTATAGTCCTTTAAAGAATTCAAAAACCATCTATTTAGTAAAACAGGAGAATCTCGGTTTTGATGAAACTTAAGAAGAGAAACCTAAATCACAATGTATCTCCGTTTTCTTTTCACTTATTTGGGTAATACAATGGTACCATGGCTGATTTTGGCTACTCTAAAGGAAACAGTTTACAGAAACAATAAGAGAAAAACCAAGGATAATATGCACTGTGAAGTGAACACACTTCACACTGTGGCAGTGTCTACAGGATGGAACCACAGACTTCAAATATATTCTGTGTTCTGGTGGGGCTGGGGACACTAGATTTGGACTATCTACATAAAATAGGTGCTGGCTAGGTAAGCTTTCATGTTAACCCTGATCCCAGGAAAGAAGTCAAAGTAGAGTTACATCTCTCCAGCTAAACAAGGATGGAAGGTCATGAAAAGTTGTTTTCTTTTCCTTTTTTTGAGACAATTACACTATGTCACCCTGGGTAGAGTGCCATGGTGTCACAGCTCATAGCAACCTCAAACTGTTAGGCTTAAGTGATTCTCTTGCCTTAGCCTCCCAAGTAGCTGGGACTACAGGCACCTGCCACAATGGCTGGCTATTTTTGTTGTTGCTGTTGTTGTCATTGTTGTTTTACCAGGCCCTGGCCGGGTTCGAACCCACCAGCCTCAGTGCATGTGCCTGGTGCCCTAACGACTGAGGGACAGGCTTCAAGCCATGAAAAGTTCTTGAGGTGAGTTAGCTTCAAATTAGCACAAACAGCATAACATGAGTAGAAGAAATATAATTTTTCATTGTGGGAAGAAGAATAAAAACAGATTAAAAAGGCATAAAAAGAGATTAAAAGAATGGAAGAAACAACTAGGCACAAAGATATGTTAGGGAAAACTAAATACAGAACCAAAAATAGTCTCATAAGATATCAAGAAACCTAACAGAAAACACTGGCAGTCATAGGCTTATGGAGGAAATCAGATCAAAGAGAAGATTCTAATGTCAAAAAGTAGACAGATGGAGCTTCCATAAGGAATCTTTTTTGAGGTAAGAGTGTCATTCAGTTGCCCTGGGGTTAAGTGCTAGGGCATCATAGCTTACAGACTTCAAACTCTTGGGCTCAAGATATCCTCTTGTCTCAGCCTCCCAAGTAGCTGGGACTACAGGAAAAAAAAAAAAAAGATTACAAAGAACAAAAATTCCCTCTCTTGGCCAGGCGCCGTGGCTCAAGCCTCTAATCCTAGCACTTGGTAGGCCGAGGTGGGTGGATTCCCTGAGCTCACAGGTTCGAGACCAGCTGGAACCAGAGGTAAGAACTCATCTCTAAAAATAGAGGGTACTGTAGTTCCAGCTACTTAGGAGGCTGAGGCAAGAGAATCACTTAAACCCAAGAGTTTGAGATTGCTGTGAGCTGTGATGCTACCGCACTCTACCAAGGGTGACAAAGGGAAACTGTCTCAAAAAAAGAAAATTCCCTCTCTAGAGTTATCAAAACATATTTAAACAAAAATTTATTGTGTGTGTGTTAAGAACTTCATATACATTAGAGGACCCTTCTTTCTCATTCACAGGAGATGCCACTGGACTGACAAACCAGAGCTGTGGTTTAAAAAAAGAGGCTTTAAAATCAGAAGATTTCAGTTCAAATCCTGTTTCTTGTTTCTCCATGAGGGAAGAGTTTCAAACTATGAAAACGTTAAATACAACCTATTGAACCTTAAGGTCACTGTGAGAATTATATACCATAATTAATATACATATATACATATATATAATGTACATAAAGAATTCAGGTCATGGCTCATAGTATAATGCTTTCAATCATCACAATATCACAGCTAATATAGTGTGTGCTTAATTAAGAAAGAGCCTTGGGGTGGTGCCTGTGGCTCAGTGGGTAGGGCCTAGGCCCCATATACTGAGAGTGGTGGGTTCAAACCCAGCCCCGGCCAAACTGCAACAACAACAACAACAAAAATAGATGGGAGTTGTGGCGGGAGCCTGTAGTCTAAGCTACTCGGGAGGCTGAGACAAGAGAATCACCTAAGCCCAGGAGTTGGAGGTTGCTGTGAGCTGTGTGATATCACGGCACTCTACTGAGGGCAATAAAGTGAGAGGCTGTCTCTACAAAAAGAAAAAAAGAAAGAGTCTTAGCTAGGAGCGGTGGCTCATGTCTATAATCTTAGCACTCTGAGAGGCCAAGGCAGGAGGATCAGGGGTTTGAGACTAGCCTAAGCAAGAGCAAGACTGTGTCTCTAGGATGGCGCCTGTGGCTCAAAGGAGTAGGGCACCAGCCCCATATGCTGGAGGTGGTAGGTTCAAACCCAACCTCGGCCAAAAAAACCCATCTCTACTAAAAATAGAAAACTTAGCCAGAGGTCGGGGCAGGTATCTGTAGTCCCAGCTACTGGAGAGGCTAAGGCAAGAGGACTACTTGAGCTCAAGAGTTTGGGGTTGTTGCTAGGTCACCCATGGCACTCTAACCTGGGTGACCTAGAATAATACTCTTGTTCTTTTCTCCCCCCCTTTTTTTTTGAGACAGAATATAGAAAAAGCATTCATTTATCTGACAAACATCTAACCAGTGCCTTCTGTGTGCATTTTGTCAAAGTTAAGTTTTTCTGATTTTAGTGGGGATCTAGTTGCCCTTTTTTTTGGTAGGGACAGAGTCTCACTTTATTGCCCTCGGTAGAGTGCCGTGGCGTCACACAACTCACAGCAACCTCCAACTCCTGGGCTTAGGCGATTCTCTTGCCTCAGCCTCCCAAGTAGCTGGGACTACAGGTGCCCGCCACAATGCCCGGCTATTTTTTTGTTGCAGTTTGGCTGGGGCCAGGTTTGAACCCACCACCCTCAGTATATGGGGCCGGCGCCTTACCAACTGAGCCACAGGCGTCGCCCTGCCCTTTTTTTAATTTCTCAGAGGTACTACATACAACAACTTCATTTGCTACTACCACATTCTTTTCCAGCTTTAGAGGAAGATACTGTTGAAAACTGAAGATAGGAAATAGGTGTGTGCAATTTAAAGTATTCTAACAGGTTGTAAATATTCTTCTGATCATCAGCATTGGGTCATGGATTCCAAACTGTGACTAGTGTTTCAAAACAACTAGTTTTTTTGTTTATATTATGCACCTGAAGATAAGAACCCAACTTGGAAAGTAAAACAGTAAGCCTGTATAAAACTAACAAAAACATTTCCTACTTTCTAATGTTGCTCAGTATTATCCTAGTTGTTATAGAGCAGAGAACAAAATCCCACCATTGGATAATAAACATTTTGTTAATGAATCTCCTACTGGCCAGACATGGTGGCTGACGCTTATAATCCTAGCACTCTGGGAGGCGGAGGCAGGTAGACTGCCTAAGCTCATGGGTTCAAGACCAGCCTGAGCCAGAGCGAGATCTCATCTCTAAAAATAGCTGGGCATTGTGGCAGGTGCCTACAGTCCCAGCTACTCAGGAGACTGAGGCAAGAGGATCTCTTGAGCCCAAGAATTTGAGGTTGCTGTGAGCTATGACTCCACTGCACTCTACTCAGGGCAATAAAGTAAGACTCTGTCTCAAATAAATAAATAAATATAAATAAATAAAACTCTACTGCCTAAAAAAAAGTCCAATTTACTTAACTTTTAATGCTTCACAGTATTTCACATAATTACACCATTTCCAAACTTGTTTATATAAAAAACAATGCTGGGCAGCGCCTGTGGCTCAGTGAGTAGGGCACCAGCCCCATATACCGAGGGTGGCGGGTTTGAACCCCGTCCCAGCCAAACTGCAACAACCAAAAAAAAAAAAAAAAAAAAACAAAAATAGCTGGGCATCGTGGCCAGTACCTATAATCCCAGCTACTCCGGAGGCTGAGGCAAGAGACTCGCCTAAGCCCAAGAGCTGGAGGTTGCTGTGAGCTATGACACTACAGCACTCAACCGAGGGTGATAAAGTGAGATTCTGTCTCTAAAAAAAAAAAAGATAAAAAAAAAATAAAAAACAATGCTGTGGTAAATGGTCCTATAAATACATTCTTGCATACTTGATTAATCTCCTTAGAAAAGCATCATTTGACTAAAGATCTGCATACTTTAAGCTCTGATATGCACTACTGAACAACAGAAGGGGAATTTTTTTTTTTTTTGAGACAGTGTCTCACTTTCTTGCCTCAGTGGAGTGCCATGGCGTCACAGCTCACCTTTTGCCTCAGCCTCTGTAGTAGCTGGGACTACTGGTGCCTGCCACAACACCCATCTATTTTTAGAGATGGGGTCTTGCTCTTGCTCAGGCTGTCCTCTAACTTCTGAGTTCAAGCAATTCTTCTGCATCAGCCTCCCAAGAGTGCTAGGATTACAGGTGTTGAGCGTCTGCACTGAGTCAACCAATATGATTTTGAAGGACTACAATAATCTATGTACATTTAAGCGTCAAAACTACACAATCAGGTTAAAGGCAAGTTTAAATATTTTCAAAATGTTTAACACTATCTCCACAAACCCGTGAACTCAGACAATCCACCCACTACTTTGCCTAAATGATAAGGAAATAGAACACTCCGGATGTCTCATACACTTCCCCAACCCTACAAAATACATTCTAAATTTCAGTTAAATTACTTTATTAAATGAAACAATTCTGATGTAATTTTCTGCTACTAAGGAGATAACAGTATATGTGTATATATATATATTTTTTTTCTTTTTTTTTGAGACAGCATCTCAAGCTATCACCTTGGGTAAAGTGCACTGGTGTCACAGCTCACAGGAACTTAAAAGTCTATTTTAATTATATTCGAAGTATATATAAATGCACAGAAATGTGACTTGGAGGTCCATGAACTTACTGTGACCTGTGACAAAGCAAACAATAGTGGCCATGAAGGAGGATGAGCGATGGGAGGCAACAGAAAGGGAGATAGGCTTGGCGCCTGTGGCTCAACAGGCTAAGGCTCCAGCCACGTACACCTGAGCTGGCAGGTTCAAATCCAGCCCAGGCCTGCCAAACAATGACGGCTGCAACCAAAAAATGTCCGGGCGTTGTGGCGGGCGCCTGTAGTCCCAGCTACTTGGGAGGCGGAGGCAAGAGACTCGCTTGAGCCCAGGAATTGGAGGTTGCTGTGAGCTGTGATGCCACAGCACTCTATTCAGGGTGACAGCTTGAGGCTCTGTCTCAAAAAAAAAAAAATACAGAAGAATCCTATGTCTACAGAAATGGGTCGGCCTCAGTCTCCTGCCATAAGCTGTCAGTAGGACCGGGGATGTGGGACCTTGGCCTGAACGCAGTGATGGAAGTCAGAGCACAGAAGCTCAAGCCGTTTGGTAATTTCCTCCCTGCTGCAGGAGACCTGAGAGGCACTTTCTCCCAGTGGCCACATCTCACAGAGGAGCTCATGATCACAAAGAGCTAATCTCAACCATAAATGAAATGGCGACTATTTTGCTCAGTTTGAGAGGGGATTAATTTTGATTCTTATATTCAAAATTGGGGGAATTATCCTGATTACAGTCTGACTGACCATGAGTAATAAACTTAAAAGCAATATTAAAATATTAGTGTGTACTTTTAAGCTCAAAAGTCAAATGACTATCAGAAAGAATCAAACTTTAAAAACTATTTCAGTATACAGATATCTCACGTATATGAAAAACATTTCTTTCATTCAAAACCTACATTTGCACAAAAAGTAAATATACAGTTATTTTCACTTTTAAAAGATTATTTTTATTTTGGGGTTTTTTTTGCAGGTTTTTTTTTTGTTTGTTTGTTTTTTTGGCCGGGGCTGGGTCTGAACCCGCCACCTCTGAAATATGGGGCCAACATTCTATTCCTTTGAGCCACAGGCACCGCCCTAAAAGATTATTTTTTAAAAATAATCTTATAGGGTCTCACTCAAGCTAGGTTGCACTGATGTGGGCATAGCTCACTGTAGCCTCAAACTCTTGAGCTCAAGTCATCCTTCTGCCTCAGCCTCTTGAATAACTGGGACTACAGGCACACACTATCATGCCCGACTAATTTTTTTACTTTTTGTAAAGACAGGGTCTCACGGTGTTGTACAGGCTAGTCTTGGACTCCTGTTCTCAAGTGATCCTCTCGCCTGGGCCTCCCAATGGCATGGGTCACTGTGCCTAATGTCCTGATGTATGTAATAGCAAACTCTGCTAGTGTATTTCCTTAATCATTTAAAAGTCTTTGATTTTACTTGATCACAAAATAACGTCTTTGTTTTTGTTTTAATTGAGACAGAGTCTCACTTTATCACCCTCCATAGAGTGCTGTGGTGTCACAGCTCACAGCATCCTCAAACTCTTGGGCTTAAGCAATTCTCTTGACTCAGCCTCCCAAGCAGCTTGGACTACAGGGGCCCGTCACAATGCCTGGCTATTTTTTGGTTGCAGTTGTCACCGTTGTTTAGCAGCGCCGGCCTGGGCTCAAACCTATTAGCCTCAGTGTATGTGGCTAGTGCCCTACTCACTGAGCTATGGGTGCCAAAACACAAATTGATGTTTTTTAGAAAAATCAAATAGCGTCTAAGAGTATTATTTAGAAAGTGAAGGTCCTCCATAATAATCATACCTCAAAGATAACCATTGTTCAGACTTCAGTGAATAATCTGTTGAATTTGTTGGTATGTACACCTTAACATGAGTATACGATTTCTAAGAAAAAATAGTATTTTCCTACCCTGAATTATACTATATCCAAATGACTTTTTAAAAAATATTTCTTCTTTACTCTTCACAGATTTTTAAAATAATATTTTTAAAAACTGATATATACTTCAAGTAACATAAAATTTACTGTTTGAAAGGGTACACCCACCCCTTGATTGCACTAATGTACGCAGCTATGATTTACTAAAAAAATTAAATTAAATTAAAAAAAAAAAGAAAGGGTACACTCGTTGGTTTCAGTTTACTCACGGTGTTGTGCAATCTACCACCACACCACGCAGAATATTTTCTTCCCCTCCCCAAAAGAAACTCGTTACCTATTACCAGTCTTGGGTTCTTCTTTCCCTGGGGTGCTGTCAGCCTCTGATCCACCTTCTGTCTCTATGGATTTCCCCGTTCTGGACATTTCGTCAGAGTCATATAATACGTGGTCTTCTGTGTCTGGCTTCTTTCGTATGTAGCATCATGTTTTCCAGATTAATCTCCGGGGTAGGATGGACCAGTACTTCATTTCTTTTCATGCTTGAATAACGTTTTGTTGTATGGCTACACCACTTTTTATTTATCTGCTGACCAGATGCACATTAGAGTTGTTTCCACATTGAGCTATAACAAATAATGCTGCTATCGACATTCATTATGAGTTTTGGATGGACAGATATCTTCAGTTCTCTTGGGTTATCTACCGCAAAGTAGAATGTCTGCATAATATGGTAATTCTGTTTTTAATTTTTTGAGGAATTGCCAGAACTATTGTGCACAGTGGCTTCCCAATTTTATACCCCACCAGCAAACAAACTACTTTTTATATTTAAATCATCTTCAGCATCTTTCTGTGTGTACAGATTTATACAATTATTTTTAGTAACTTTAATATTTCATTGTAGGAAGGCATCAAAAAATATTTAACTAACCTAATAATGGACATTTCATTGTTCTCTGGTGTTCACAATGTCAACTGCTGCTATATATTTTATACACATCTTAACAAATGAAGTGTCTTAGCCAAAAAAGGTGCATATTTTAATTATTTTATTGAGGTATAAATGACAAATAAAACACTGTATATATTTCAAGTGTGCAATTTGGTAAATTTTGATTGTGTATACAACCATGAAACATTCACTACAATCAAAATAATAAACACATTAATCATCCAAAAAAGTTTCCTTCCCTCTCTGATAACCATTCTTACCTCTTACCCATCACTAGACAACCACTGACCTACATTACATCAGTATAGATAAGTTTGCCTTTTATAGAATTTTATATAGAGTATAATATGTACTCTTCTTTATCTGACTTTTTTATTCAATTTATTTATTTTAAGATTTATCCATATTTTAGTATGTATCCAGAGTTCATTCTTTTTTATTGCTGAATAGTATTCCATTGTGTGGTATACACTAAATTTGTTCATTTGTTTATCTATTGATGGATATTTGGGTTGTTTCTAGTCTTCAGCTGTTTAAAATAAAGCTATTACAAAAAGTTGTGTTCAAGTATTGTTATGTACATTTGTTTTCACCTCTCTTTGGTAAATACCTAGGAATGGAATAACTAAATCATATGGTAAGTAAATGTTGAACTTTTTAAGAAACTGCCAACTATTCCCCAAAGTGGCTGCTCCATTTTATTAGTACATTCCTACCAGCAATTTCTTAAAATTCTTGCCAATACTTGATATGGTTAATTCTTTTAATTTTCATAATTTGATCAGCATATCTGGCTATCTTATGCGGTATTTGTGGGTTTTTGTTTTTTGTTGTAAGAGACAAGGGTCTTGCTGTTTGCCCAGGCTGGAGTGAATGGTGATATCACAACTCTTTGGGACCTTGAACTCCTGAGCTCAAGCAATCCTCCGTCCCTGGGACTGCAGTCATGAGCCATTGCACCTGGCTCTTATTAGCACTATCAGGACAGTAGGGTATTGGCAACTGGGCCCATGAACTTTGCTCATTGATGGGTCAGCTCTGAAGACCAGAGTAAGGGAAATCCCCCCAGTGGGCAGAGCTTCAGTGAGTACATCTATGGCATCCACTTTGTAAGAAAAATAGCCCAAGGTAAGGTTGATTCTTGGACAGCGGCAAATGGTTTGGCTATTTGGTCAAGAGCTTGCAAGAATTGGAAGCCTGGAGGCTCAGCACCCTTAGCACAGTGGTTACAGCACCAGCCACATACACTGAGGCTGGTGGGTTCGAACCCAGCCCATGCCTGCTAAACGACAATGACAACTGCAACAAAAAATAACCGGGCATTGGGGTGGGCGCCTGCAGTCCCAACTACTTGAGAAGCTGAGGCAAGAGGATCGCTTAATCCCAAAATAAATTGAGGGTTACTGTGAGCTGTAACGCCACGGCACTCTACTTACTGAGGGCTGCATAGTGAGACTCTGTCTCAAAAAAAAAAAACCCAAAAAACTAGAATTGGAACACTGGAGACAAGGAGGTCTAGGGAAGAGGTTTATAGATGGACAAATGGGGGTAGTTAAAAAGTTTTATCCATCAAAGAATATCAACCAAGGAAGAGGTACTAAAACACCAAGTAGATAAGCCAGGCATCTTGGCACATGACTATAGTCCCAGCTACCCAGGAGGCTGAGGGGGGAGGATCCCTTGAGCTTAGGAGTTTCATTCCAACCTGGGCAACATAGCAAAATCCCCATGTCTAAAAAAAATAAAATCAATAATAATTTTTTTAAAAAAACCAAATAGCTAGAAAGCCCACTCACATCTCAGAGATTTAGGACCTTTTCTCAAAGGAACTTGTCTATGACAAATACACAATCTTTGGTTCTTTATGTAGAGGACGCCAACAAAACACATAAACATTTTAGGAAAGGAAAAACTGGCCGGGCCCAGTGGCTCATGCCTGTAATCCTAGCACTCTGGGAGGCTGAGGCTGGTGGATTACATGAGCTCAGGAGTTACATAGGTAACTGTAATGAGCTCAGGAGTAAATATATAAGTATATATAATATATATGTAACTATAATAAATATATATATATATATATATTTTTTTTTTTGAGACAGAGTCTCACCCAGTTGCCCTGGGGTTAAGTACCATGGCATCATAGCTCACAGCAACCTCAAACTCTTGGGTTTAAACGCTCCCCTTATCTGAGTCTCCAAAGTAGCTGGAATTACAAGCACCTGCCACAACACCCAGTTAGTTTTTTTATTTTTAGTAGAGATGGGGTTTCACTTTGCTCAGGCTGGTCTCCAACTCCTGAGAGTCAACATCAAAACCTGGGGAATCAACACATAGGGCGTTTTCTAACCTGATTTACCAAACTATTTCAGACCCGCCAAGCATTCTGTCCTTCACTTCTGTCTTCAGTTTTAAAGGTTAAGGAAACAGGCCCTTGCTTTTTTGTGTTCCTTAACAAATGCTTGACCCGTTTTATTTCATTTGAATTATTCTAGCCTTAACCCACGTCTTGCAACTGTGTGAGGAGGAGCTGACTCCGGTCAGACTCCACTCTGCTCTTTCCTCTAATAAAGCCTTTCCTTATTCCTGGCCTCGCCTCCTGCCCTGGGTTAGACCCTCACCCTGTCTCTAACCTAAACCTCTCAGGCGAACTCTGTCTTGAACAACATCCTGAGGCCTCCCAGATCTTCCCTTACACACACCACACACAGTACCACGTGTCTCAAACTTATCATAAATGTGTATGATTGTGGGTTTTTTTGGTTTTTTGTTTTGCAGTTTTTGGCCGGGGCTGGGTTTGAACTCGCCACCTCTGGCATATGGAGCCAGGGCCTTACTCCTTTGAGCCACAGGCGCTGCCCGATGTGTGTAATTGTTAAGCGTGGTGGAGGGTCTGTTGCATACTCCATGGTCATTATACCTCGACAGCATTCTCAAATTCAAACACCACTCCAAAATGGTCTTGTGTGCCTCCTTGAATGACAACCTTGCTTCTGCCATTCTCTTTGACCATCCTGTCTGTCTCATGGTAACACTAGCATTCATTTGATTAGTGTCATCTTTTGAATGAATATTATACTACATATTGCTACTGTAATTCAACTCAGCTTCAAAAAATAATGCATAGATAACATCTCTTAAAATGTCTATATGTTTTTTGGCACCCTCTGTTTAGTCAATACCATTTAGTGCATTTTCTCCCAAATTATAATTCTGCATTGGTGGTTCAGTGGTAGAATTCTCACCTGCCAAATTATAATTCTGATGTCATAAGACTTTCAATACTTTTTCCATTTGTATAAATTATGGGCCATTTTCATAAAAAGAGATAAAATATTACTGTATATACATGTGTTTGGTTTTAGAGGCACAATATTCCTGGAAGGATATAGGAGCAACAAATAATAATTCATGCCTTGGGGAAGAGGAATTGTGTGACAGCCTAGGAAGGAGACATTCTTGTTGTATACACTTTTTTTTCCCCCTGAAACCATGTATTAACAATTCAAAAATAAATTTGACCAGAAAGAAAATTCCAAAAGAGTAAGTTAACTTATTCAAACACATTTTTTCTGTGTTCTTTTCTCACACTTTCTTTTTCTAATTCCATACTCAAAAAAGTTGCCACAAGCCCTTGTTCATCCGTCTTCATGATTTTCAACAGTTTCAGGCAAATTCAATAATATTAGCGAGCCTCTTTCCTTCACTATTTCCATTTCCCTAACCATTCTTTCTCATCTTCTAGTAAAGCTTTCTTTTCTCATGCAATCCCACTAATATTTCCATATTCTCCAGTTTATTTATTTTTGTTTGTTTGTTTGTTTTTACTTCCCCCATTATCCCTATTAACTTGGGTCAGTAATGACCTAAGCTTCTTCCTCGTAGGAGGTGAGGAGATTAGAAACTGTAATTTAATATATTTCCTTTCCTCATTTATATCTCCCCTTCTCAGCATCACTATCAATTTTGAATGTCTTGATTTAATAAAGTATCTCCAATACCTAAAACAGAGCCTGGGGCATACTTGACACTCAGTATTTATTAAGCTGAATGAATTAGTGAAGGAATGAATGAATGGCACACTGCCCAAAAGAGGTCCTCTCCTTTTTTCTCTGCAATCTTAAAACAATTGCTGCCACTGTTGGATTTTATGAAGGCGACAGACCTCCTGAATTCCCCCACAGCTGATGATTTGGAGATTCTCCACTCCTGCTGGAGGAATGTGTTGATAGATGCTTGCCTGTTGTGAGTGTGTTTAATGAAATTGCCAAGAAGGCTTGCTGCGCTTAGCATTTTCTCTGAATTCTCTAAACCCTCGGTCTCCCGTGACTGTAACAGGTCAAGGCAATCTGGCCTGGTGTCCGGGCACTCAACACCTCTCTCACATCAGCTTGGGGCTGGGGCTCCCAGGTTGAACATCATCTTTGTCTCTCGGGGCACTACTAATTCATGAGTCTCAAAGCAGAAAGAGCGAAAATTAAAAAATGTCCTGACAGCTCTCAAAGGAGACCAGAGAGTGAAAGGTTAAAAACACCAACACCTCCCAGACGGGCTGAACATTCTGGCTCCACACTAACAAAAACTTAGCCCCTAGCGAAGAACAGATGTCTCTCTCTTCTCTACAGTCTGTTCTCTCCACCTTGCCCCAGTAAGCAAAGGTCTAAATACTGAAAATCATTAATTATATTCTGAATCTCTCGCATACTGAAACAGTAATTATATATTAGTGAAGAGCTTCAAGGGGAAGCCTGCTTTCTATTTAACAGAAAACGACCCCCTCCTATTTATTAAGAAACTACTGTATCATTTATCACATATCCACCATATGCTCCCCACTATGCTATTTTCCTTCACATATGTGATCTTTAAAGCATCTCCCTTTTTTGTGCGTTCGTACATCCATTGCTCAACTGGTTAGCGGGAGGGAAAGGATTCCAGCATAAGGATTATCTTCTTGACTTGCCTGTGTCCTCCACAGAGGAAAGTTAAGAGTTAGAATAAGGGGCTTTGATTTTCTATAGAAGGAGCATTGTTATTTAAATAGAATTCCTTTATGTTGTAGTTCCTGGTTTTGAAAGATGGTTTCATGGTGGAGTTAAAACTAGACACGCAGCATCAGTCACTTACATTCTCACTTGTTAATTACACCAGAAAGCGCTGCACTCTGTGCGTGGATGTGAAGTCACTGGCCGCACTCCAAATCTGCCAAAGATGAGATATAAACAGTAGCAAGTCTCACCATTGAATAGCTCTGAATGTAACTATGTGATTTTGCTATGTCAATACTCAAAGTGGTACGTGCTCCCACATGCAAATTTGTTGGAGGCTAAAAGGGAAATAAAAAAGGCTGGTTCACAAACATTGCTGTGATCTAATTTTAGAACATTTCCATCCCTCTCACAGGAAACCTCATCCCCATTAGCAAAGTCCATCTCCCCCAAACCTTCACCCAACCCCACCCCACCCCACTCCAGCCCTAAGCAACCCTGATCTGCATTCTGTCTCTAGAAGTTTGCCTATTCTGGACATTTCCTATAAAAGGAATCAAGGCTCAGCCATGTGGCATGAATCAGTACTTCATTTATAGGAAAGGCTTTTTAAATATCCAAGTATCAAATAAAATCTCTCTCTTTTTTTTTTTTTCTTTTTTTTTTTTTTCTTGCTTGCTTGTTTTTGAGACACAGTCTCACTCTGTTTCCCTGGGTAGAGAACAACCTCAAACTCCTGGGCTCAAGAGATCCTCTTGCCTCAGCCTCCCCAACAGCTGGGATGGCAGGTGCCACCACAACACCAGGCTAGTTTCTCTATTTTTAGCAGAGACAAGGTCTCAGTCTTGCTCAGGCTGGTCTCCTGAGCTCAGGCAATCCACCTGCCTTAGCCTCCCAGGGTGCCAGGATTATAGGCAGTGAGCCACCCTGTCCAGCTTCAAATAAATTTTGTGAGATGATGAGTGTGAACAAAAATAAAATTTTAAGGATCCCCTAGAGACTGATGACTGGACCCCCTCTTGACCAAGGGGATCCCTAAAACTGAGTTGCTAGCCATGAGAAAGGAGTTCAAACAGGCCTCATCATGTCCCCTCCCCTTCTTAGAGATGTCTTCTGTGACTTATTAACAGACCTCAGGCTACAAAAGATGCACCTGCAGGTCCTCTACACACAACAAACCATTGGAGTCGGGACAACAGACCCTTATATTAACTCAGCGTTCCTATTCACCGATTCCTAACTCTTTTAGCCAATTGCCAGCCAAAGAATCTTTAAATCCACCAATAACCTGTGGGGCCCCACTTTGAGATGTCTCATCTTTGGGGCCAAGCCAATGTATACTTTCCAAGTATTGATTTATGACTCTGCCCATAATTATTGTCTGCTAAAATGTATAAACCCAAGCTGTAACCCCACCACCATGAGTCCACTTGCTCAAGGCTTCACGGGTGTGGCTCTGGGTCTTGGTCATCAAATTTGGTTCAGAATAAATCTCTTTAAATTATTTTACAGAGGATGGCTTCTTTTCCATTGACACAAATAAGGTATATTGAAGATAAACATGTAATTTAGTTGTACACCAAAATATTTTATTTTGATCGTGCCAAGGTAGGAATTTTTTTTATTTGCACATTTTGATAGACAGCTGTATAATTTAAGTTTGGAAAATGATATTTAAAAAGAATAAATTAGGACTTATACCTTAAATTTGGTGGTATATTTGTCCATGTCTACAAATTCATAGATACCATGCGTGCGTTAAGAGACAAACTTACAAGTTAGCTCAACGATCTTGACTGGGTTTATTTGTGATTCTAGAATCTGGTAATATTTCATTCCATTAAGCAAAATAAGTATTCCATTTTCTTCGGTGGAAGCCTAAAGTGACAATCACAGAATTGTGGGCTTTGCTGGTTTTATACACAGAGAAGGGATGAAGAAAACAACAAAAAAATGGATTTGGTCATTTCAAAGTTCCTTTCCTTGTAACATGGGAAGGAGGAAATAGAACAATATAGAAATAACTGATTGTTTAGTATCAGGTTACCTTATGTTGTCAGAATGAAAGCAGAGGGAACTTCATTGTCATGCTGGTTGAAAGCAGCCCATTGGGAAAGGAGGATGTTAGCTTTCTCTCTTGATTTCTAAAAGGTCTGATAACAATGTAAACTGGTTTTTGTGACCAGGAAGCGCAACATGAGTGACTCCACTCTGAGTTTTAGTCTGTTGGGTCCTAGTGCAGGAGCTAATTCCAAAGCAATGGCTTCTTAACGTTTTTATACAACTCATGGAACGTTAATAATTTTAATGTATTCACAAAGGCTGAAAAAATTAGGTGCTTAAAGACTGATGAAGAGGTTACTTTTCTTCAATCAAATAGCAAACAAGCAGATGTCTGAAAACTCATTTAGAGTAAAAAGATTCAGCTCCTCATAAATAAACCAAAGTCATGGGGTTTCCATTCTGTAAAAGGAATATAAAAAATACCCTAACAGGCTCGGCACCTGTAGCACAATGATGATGGCGCCAGTCACAGACACTGAGGCTGGCCCGGGCCAGCTAAACAACAACAACTGCAACAAAAAAATCGCCAAGCGTTGTGGTGCATAGCTGTCGTCCCAGCTACTCGGGAGGCTGAGGCAAGAGAATCACTTAAGCCTAAGAGTTTGAGGTTGCTGTGAGCTGTGTCACCATGACATTCTATCGAGGGCAACATAGTGACACTGTCTCAAAAAAAAAAAAAAAATAGCAATTGCCATCTACCCTTCAGGACACCAAGCAGCAATATCTTCCTGTGCTTCACCCCTAACTCTTCACAGTCCCTTCAGGTCCCTTCAGGGCCCTTCCCTGGGTCCCTCCTCTGCCTTTCAGTCGCCTTTTCCCCCTGTCCTTAAACTGCTCCCCCATCACAGATGCATTTTTCACGGAGGAAGGAACACAAGTAACCAGGCACAAAATACCTAAGTGACTTTGTCTTTTGTAGAAGCCTTAAGTGGCAATCACATAATTGTGGGCTTTGCTGGCTGTATAATATATATCTTAGTCAATTTGGCTGCTATAACAAAATACAGCATTCAGGGAAAAGGGGTTATTTAAATCTAAGGCATTTCTTGCCTATTGTTATTGGGGGGGTTGGTTTGTTTGGGGGAGGGTATTGGCAAGGGTTTTTTGTGTGTGTGGTGTTGTTTTCTTTTGTTTTTATTTTTAAGGCAGTCTTGCTGTGTCATCTAAGCTAGAGTATAGTGGTGTCTTTGTAGCTCACAGCAACCTCAAAGTCTTGGGCTCAGCAATCCTCTTGCCTCAGCCTCCTGAGTAGCTGGGACTACAGATACGTGGCTAATTTTTCTATTTTTTGTAGAGAAAAGGGTGTCACTCTTAGGTTAGTCTGGAACCCCTAGCCTGAAGCAATCTGCCCACCTGCGCCTACCAAAGTGCTAAGTTTACAGGCCCAGCCCATTATTAGGTTTTTAATATCAAGTCACATATTTTCCCAGGCATTTGCAAATTCAGTTTTTAGCAAGGATGAGCTCTTCTATGGCATGTTTTATTCATGGTTTTGAATTTTACCATGCTGGCTTCAAATTCCAACCCTGCCTGCAAATTGGCTGTGTACCCTTGGGCAACGAACTTATCCCAGACTCTTTTCCTCATTGTATAATCATGCCCACTTCATTTGGATATTGTGGGTGTAGAAGAAAATAAAATTTTGCCAGGAGGAAGTTAAGTTTGCAACTTCTCTTTCTCATAGATTAACTCTCGTCCCCATTGTTCTTATTCTGTAAATGACTAGGAGAGCCCAGTGACCAGACCTTTCCCTTTCTAATTCCTGGTCTTTGCTATAGATTAATTGTCTCCTTTATGGTTCTGTCCCTAACACAGACCAGATGACACAAAAGACCCCCTAACTGTTACATCTTCAGTGTGGAATGTTAAATATACCTTTTCCAAAAGAAAAAGACAACCTCGACTAATCAGATCATTCTAATTATGCATAAAACCTTATATAGAAGGATGCTGAAATTCTGTTAAGCTTCCTTAAACTTTGTCTATATAAACAATACCAAACTTTTACTCTACCTTTCTTGGGACTCTGTGCTTCCCAAGTGGCTGTTCTTAAACTTTGCACTTGCATAAATTCCCTTTAAACTAGATTCTGACCCTTGTAGGTTGACAGGATTAGATGCAGAATAATGCCAACACATAGCACTCAATAATTAACAGCATCTTGGCTCAGCAGTTAGGGCGCCAGCCACATGCACCAGGGCTGTCAAACCTCGCCCCAGCCTGCTACACAACGAACAAAAAAATAGCTGGGCGTTACAGAGAGCACCTGTAGTCCCAGCTATTTGGGAGGCTTAGGTAAGAGAATCACTTAAGCCCAAGAGTTTGAGGTTGCTGTGAGCTGTGACGCCACAGCACTCTACTGAGGGCAATATACTAAGACTCCGTCACAAAAAAAATAGTTTTTTAAAAATCACATCTATCACCACTTACCACAGCTATCATTACATGGTTTTCAAGTAACAGACCTAACAGTCTGTGCATTGGCAACTCTCAAATTATTTCTACTCGGTGCAAAAACAATTATGCATTGTAGTCAATTCATTAAAAATATTTTTTAAAAAAGTAAACTCCATTGTGTTTTAGATTTGTTCCCCAATACTTTTCAGTGGGTTATTTTTGGCATTATAGAAGAATAACAGTGGAAAGGAAGTTTCCTTTCCTCCCAGCTAGTGTTTTCTCTCTTTGCGAAAATTGCTGCCAGCAGGAACAGTCGCTTAACCAGCGAGGGATGGCTGTTGCCTTCCAAGGCAATCCCCACCTGTGCGGGACATTATCAGCCTCCTGATTAGATAGCAGTAGAAACAGGTGTAAGGACTTAGCATCCACATTTGAGGCTTATCTCTCATTCTCATCATTAATGGTAGAAAGTTGTTGGCATGAAGAAAATCTATGTATTAATAACAAATGTTTCCTCAGGCTTCAATTTCTGCCCATTGTTCCCTTGAAAGGATAATTTGAAACGATATTCACTTTTTTTTAGTAATATAAAGCAAACTCATACTCTTACTTTTTTTTTATAATTTTATTGAATCATAATTGTGTACATTGGTGCAATCATAGGGCACGATGTGCTTCATATACATTCAGAAATATTTTGATCATACTGTTAGAGATAGCCTTCATGGCATTTTCTTGATCACTATATAAAGACATTGATACTCTACCTTTAACAAGTTTCACCAGCACCCTGCTAAGATGCACCGTAGGTGTGATCCCACTAATTGCCCTCCTCCACCCATCCTCCCCCCTCCCCTCCCCT
>CAUYON010147321.1:0-24093 GCA_963573935.1 Arctocebus calabarensis | reverse complement strand
CAGAGGGCTAAGGCGCCAGCCACGTACACCTGAGCTGGCAGGTTCAAATCCAGCCTGGGCCCACCAAACAACAATGACGGCTGCAACCAAAAAATGGCCAGGCGCTGTGGCAGGCACCTGTGGTCCCAGCTACTTGGGAGGGGAGGCAAGAGACTAGCTTGAGCCCAGGAATTGGAGGTTGCTATGAGCTGTGATGCCACAGCACTCTATCCGGGGTGACAGCTTGAGGCTCTGTCTCAAAAAAAAAAAAAAAAAAATATGCCCTGATCTGGATGGCTTCACACCAGAGGTCTACATTCCCATACTGCAGAAATTATTCCAAAAAATTGAGGAGGAAGGAATGTTCCCCAACACATTCTGCAAAGGAAATATCACCCTGATACCAAAACCAAGAAGAGACCCAATTAAAAAGGAGATCAGCAGACCAATTTCACTAATGCAAAAATTCTCAACAAAATCCTAGACAACAGATTACAGCTTATCATCAAAAAAAGGCACACATTATGATAAAGTACATTTCATCCCAGGGATATAAGGCTGGTTTAACATATGCAAGTCCATAAATGTTATTCACTGTATCAACAGAAGCAAAAACAAAGACCATATGATCCTCTCAATAGATGCAGAAAAAACATTTGATAAAGTCTAGCATCCTTTTCTAACTAGAACACTGAAAAGTATAGGCATAGGTGACACATTTCTTAAACTGATCGAAGCTATCTAGGACAAACCCATAACTAATACTATACCAAATGGAGCAAAACTGAAAGCTTTTCCTCTTAGAACTGGAACCAGACAAGGTTGTCCTCTATCACCACTACTGTTCAACATAGTGCTAGAAGTTCTAGCCAATACAATTAGGCAAGACAAGGAAATAAAGGGCATCCAAATGGGAGCAGAGGAGGTCAAACTCCCCCTCTTTGCTGACGATATGATCTTATACTTAGAGAACTCCAAAGACTCCATCACAAGACTCCTGAAAATCATCAAAAAATACAGTAATGTCTTGGGATATAAAATCAATGTCCACAAGTCAGTAGCCTTTGTATATGTATGCCAGTAACAGGCAAGGTGAAAGGCTAATTAAGGACACAACTCCCTTCCCCATAGCTTCAAAGAAAATGAAACACCTAAATATCTACCTAACAAAAGAGGTGAAGAACCTCTAGAAAGAAAATTATGAAACTCTAAGAAAAGAAATAACAGAGGATATTAACAAATCGAAGAACATACCATGCTTGTGGCTGGGAAGAATCAACATTGTTAAAATGTCTATACTTCCCAAAGCAATGTACAGATTCGATGCCATCCCTATTAAAATACCAACATTGTATTTTCAAGACTTGGAAAAGACTTGATTCTTTGTTTTGTATGGACCAGAAAAACCCGCATATAGCTAAGGCAGCTCTTAGTAATAAAAACAAAGCTGGGGGCATCAGCATACCAGACTGTAGGCTGTACTACAAGGCCACTGTGGTCAAAACAGCATACTGGTACCAAAATAGAGACACAGACATTTGGAATCAAATAAAAAACCAAGAAATGAAACTAATATCTTATAGCCACCTAATTTTCAATAAACAAAACAAGAACATACACTGGGGGAAAGAATCCCTATTCAATAAATGGTGCTGGGAGAACTGGATATTCACATGTAAAAGACTGAAACTAGACCCACACCTTTCTCTACTCACAAAAATTAATTCAAGATGGATAAAAGATCTAAATTTAAGGCATGAAATGATAAAAATCCTCAAAGAAAGCATAGGAAAAATACTTGAAGATATTGGCCTTGGGAAAGATTTTATGAAGAAGACTTCCATGGCAATTGCAACAACAACAAAAATAAACAATGGACTTAATTAAACTAAAAAGCTTCTGTACAGTTAAGGAGACAACAACCAAAGCAAATCAACAACCTACACAATGGGAAAGGATATTTGCATATAAGACGAAAGCTTGATAACTAGGCTCTATAGAGAACTCAAATTAATCCACATGAAAAAAGCCAACAATCCCATGTATCAATGGGCAAGAGAGATGAATAGAATCTTCTCTAAAGAAGACAGACGAATGTCTAGCAAACATATGAAAAAATGCTCGTCATCCCTAATTATTAGAGAAATGCAAATCAAAACCACCTTGAGATATCATCTAACCCCAGCGAGAACAGCCCACATCACAAAATCTCAGAATTGCAGATGCTGGCATGGATGTAGAGAGAAAGGAACACTTTTCCACTGCTTGTGGGACTGGAAAACTAATACGATTTTTTTTTTTGGAAGGAACTATGGAGAACCCTCAGAGAACTCAAGCTAGACCTCCCATTTGATCCTGTAGTCCCATTACTGGGCATCTACCCAGAAGGAAAAAAATCCTTCTACCATAAGAACACTTGCACTAGACTGTTTATAGCAGATCAATTTATAATCGCCAAAATGTGGAAACAGCCGAAATACCCACCAACCCAGGAATGAATTAATAAGCTGTGGTCTAAGTATACCATGGAATACTATTCAGCCATTAAAAAAGATGGAGACTTTACATCCTTTATATTAACCTGGATGGAATACATTATTCTTAGTAAAGCATCATAAGAATGAAGAAGAAACACTCCTATGTACTCAATTTTGTTCTGAGGAGAATTAATGACCTAGTACATGGAGGGGAGTAGGGGAAGGGGAGAGGAGACATAGAGAAGAGGGGAGAGGTGGGGGAAAGGAAGAGCAGAGAGAGGGAAGGAGGGAGGGGGATGGGAGAAGGAAAGAGCAGAGAGAGGGAAGGAGGGGGGGAAGGGGTCTTGGTGTGTGACACACCTTTTGGGGGCAGAACACAATTATAAGAGGGACTTTACCTAACAAATGCAATCAATGTAACCTGGTTTCTTATACTTTCAATGAATCCCCAACAATAAAAAAGTTAAAACAAAATAAAATAAAGTTATTCTACTGAGTGGGGAATAGATAATAGGGAGATCAGAGTATAAGTAGGAAGACCAATCAGAAGACAAAAGAAGAGTAGTCTGAATCGGTTCTGTAACACTGAAAAATAGAGAGTAATGTAGAGATTGAGGATTTATGCTGGAGGTAAGCCCCAACAAAATGCATTTATAAATTATATGTGGGGTTGAGGGAGACAGGCAGGGGAAGCACCTAAATCTGACTTGCAGGTGTTTTACTTAAGCAAATGAATGAGTAGCAGTAACTTTTACCTACATGGAAAAGACAAGAAGAAGAAAAGACTTTGGAGGGAAGAATCAAAAGTTTTATTTAATATATACTATATCTGAATGCATATTCGATATCAAAGGAAAAACATCCGGTAGGCAAGTACCTCTACAAATATGGAGCTCAGAAAGAGAGGCAGGGCTGAAGACACATAGTTTGGGAGTCAGTTCGTAGACAGTATCAGGATATGTATCTGCAGATGGGACTCAAAGCCTTAGAAATGGATAAAAATCATCGGGGAGAGATTACAGATTAGTGCTTCTCACTGATGAGAATAATGTTCCCTAGAAAATAGTTGAGGAATTTGTAGGGGCAGTCAGTAGGCAGAAATCAAAGACATCCTGCAACATGCACCAAGTCCTGCCTAAGACTTCTGCAATCTCCCAGGTTCCTAATGTTTTGCTAGATATTCACATAGGTGGTCGATTCATCAAGATTTGAGCTACCTGCCAAACACAGTCATTATTTTTTATCTATTTTATATTTTTATATTTTTGGTCTTGGTATAAGATTTTGTCTAGAAATGACTTTTAAGTAAAAAACGTTTGAAAATCAATACAATATTATTTTAAGGTCCCTCCCATTCTAATAGTCTATGATTTAAGCAACCCTTCCCTGGTCATATAGAATTTATTAGTGCAACACAATTTAACCTAGCCTTTCTCTGTTACGCACAACATAAACATCTTTGCTGGGTTATTCTGTCTTTGGAAGACAAAAAAACAGCAGAGCCAAGAAAGGGGAAAACAAGAACTACCAAAAAATTTGAAATGTGTGTAGCCCAGTGAATTTCATATTATAGGAATCTAAAATCCTCTCTGTTTCTTTGAGGATTTCCAAGAAAATGTTAAACCAATATTTTGAGTTCCCCTCTAGTTATCTGTTCTCACAGAAGAATAAATATAGTTGAGTAGTTTCAGTCTCAAGGGAATTAAGTAGAAAAACCCACACAAGTCTGACTTTGTCTCCATGTAAAATATGCAGCAAAGAGAAAGTAAACAGCACTTAGTTGAACAGTGGAGAGAAATATAATCAAGGATGGAAAATTTATTTGACCTTCATCACTGAAATTCCCACATCCTATTTTACCTCCTTTGACTTTCTTCTGTCTTCTACTTTGTCCACTCCTTCCCCCCTTTGCTTTTTTCCATTCTATTTACTCATAATCCCAGAGATGAAAAACTGGAAAGAGGACACATAAAGAAACATAAAAATGCATAGCAAAGAAATCTAAAATAGCATCCTATTGCCCTATTTAATCTCCAATTTCCCTATAATGATCACAAAGGGAAAAGAGAGTACTCACCATCTGTAGCTCTCATCAGTGAATATCTTATTTTCTTTTTTTTTTTTTTATCCCAGTTAAGGGCTCACAGTCAGACTATATCATACATGATAGAGATAATAAAGAATCAAAGAACCTCAGAGTTAGACAGACCCTTAATTCAACTTCCCTTTTGTATAAGAAGATCTTAAAACTTTAAAAATGTTAAGTGCTAAATGTTAAGACAAATGTCATACACAACTGGTTTTTGGCAAGATCAATTGCAAAATCTAGGTTCTCAGCTTCTCATGCAATCATCTTTCCAATAGGCTGTTCCCCTATTTTTTATCCTATAGAGATGAAATCAAGCTAGGAGTCAGAATTTTTTTTTTTTTTAGAGACAGAATCTTTTTATCACCCTCGGTACAGTGTCGTGGCATCACAGCAACCTCCAATTCCTGGGCTTAGGTGATTCTCTTACCTCAGCTTCCCGAGTAGCTGGGACTACAGGTGCCTGTCACAACGCCCGGCTATATGTTGTTGTAATGTGGCCGGGGCTGGGTTCGAACCCGCCACCTTCGGTATATGGGGCCGGCGCCCTACCCACTGAGCCATAGGTGCCGCCCAGGAGTCAGAATTTTTTTTTTTTTTTTTGAGACAGAGCCTCAAGCTGTCACTCTGGGATAGAGTACTATGGCATTACAGCTTACAGCAACCCCCAATTCCTGGGCTCAAGCGAATCTCTTGCCTCCGCCTCCCAAGTAGCTGGGACTACAGGCGCCCGCCACAACACCTGGCCATTTTTTGGTTGCAGCTGTCATTGTTGTTTGGCGGGCCCAGGCTGGATTTGAACCTGCCAGCTCAGGTGTACGTGGCTGGCGCCTTAGCCTGTTGAGCCACAGGTGCCAAGCCCAGGAGTCAGAATGCAAAAAATATATATATGAGTGTGTGTTAAGTCTTTACAAAGCATGAAATTCTGAATGAAAAACAAAACAAAAAATAGGAACTAAATATGTCATGCAGCCTCCAAAGATTCATGATTTAGTAGTTGTATGTTCCCTATCAAATTGTCTCAAATGAGTCTGCTATAATTGCTAAAGGTATTATGATGGCCTGCCATTAGCCTGCTCCTCATACCTAAAAACTAAAGCCAAGGGAAATTTTCTCAACAAGCTGCATTCTACTTTCCTGGTTATATTACTTTCAGGATATCTCTGTTATTAACTAACAAGCCAGATATGTAGGTAGGCCTTTAACAGATCTAATAATTTCTAATTAATCCAGTTTATGTTTCCATGCTTTCTAATTGCTACAAATGTGTATCTCTGTGTACACTGAATTCATAGTGTATAAATAACCTTTCTTAAAATAAGGAGCCATTTACATTCCAGAACACCCACTAACTAGAACTCCCACTCTCAGCCCCAAGAAAGGTTTCATTTTAGCAACTATTTGATCAGCAGGAAAGGAAGTTATTAGCTCAGACTGTTTGTAAACAGTCTGCTTTCCCGCTGAGTAGTCTGAGAAAGAGAAAGAACAAGAAAAGAACCAAGAAAAGGGGCCTGGAGTCTCTAGTAGCAGAGGGTGAGGATGAGGCAAAACAAAAATGAATAAACAATACTCTCTTATTATTTCTTTTTTCAAGACAGAAATACCATATAAAGCTGCAAAAAGGTAAATCTGCTCCAAAATGTGAAGGGGGTCAAGGAAAATGTATCAAACATCTCCTTCATTATCACTAATTTCAGCTTATTCATTATCAGACTGAGGCTATAAAGAAGGACAAGATACATACATTAAATACCCTCTCATCCTACTTTCCAGAGTTAAGTTTCCAAACCACTTTATCTACTCCAAAGGACTTGACTAGCACTAAACATATCAAGTACTCAAAAAATACTTAAAAAACAAAACTACACTGAGCAAACTTATTTCTACACAAGCTATCCCCTTATCTCCCCTACTTCCTCCAAATACAAAAATTTAATCCCAATAAGCAAAAAGGCTATTATTTTGAGCTGGGCATGGTGGTTCATGCCTGTAATCCTAGCACTTTGGGAGGCTAAGGCGGATGGATTGCTTGAGCTCAGGAGTTCAAGACCAGCCTGAGCAAGACTGAGACCCTGTCTCTACTAAAAATAGAAAAATTAGGCCAGTGTTGTGACAAGTGCTTGTAAACCCAGCTATTAGGAAGGCTGAGGCAGGGATTGATTGAGCCCTAATCTGAGCTTGCTGTGAGCTATAATGCCAGGCACTCCACCCAGGGCAACAAAGTGAGACTGTCTCAAAAAGAAAAAAAAAAAAGCCCCCAAAGCATTTTTCTTTCAGTTGCTGCATGGGAGAAGCAAGTTATTGATAAGGAGAAAAGAAGGGCTTGGTCAACCTTCACTGCTAGCCGTGCTGCTTAAGGATAAACCATTGTAAGGAATATTGATAAAAATTTCACCATTTTAATGCTATCCAAGAGCCTAAATTATCATTTTTTTTTGATATCAAAGTATCTTCTGAAGTCAACATGTCATGGAATGCTTCCTTCAAAGGTAGCATGCATAAATACCTAATTCCAACAAAAATTCATTCCTAAATAATTAAATGGCATTGGCCCTAAAAAATATAAGCTTTCCAGTGTTTGTGAAGCTAGCATTTTCTTTTCACATGACTAAATAAATTTGAATTGAATTTTAACACCCAGACTAGCAACATGAATGTTCATATAAAAATAAAAAAAAGGAAAATCTACTTTTCTACTTTAATTAGCAATAGAAACAACCGTTTACAGAAAAAAAAAATACTCTCCATATTGAAAGTTCAAATGTCTCTAGCAGAGGTAAACTAGCCAACATAACCACTTCTGGAAAAATACAGGCCAAAAATAAATGTAACAAAAACAAAAAAAAGTACTCTGGTACCAAATGACTTTCTAAATATAACCAGAATCCAGTCACATTTTAGGATTTACTACTTTATCTCTGGCCTAAACCAATATCTGCCCACCTAGATTATAGCCCTAGATTAGTACAACAGACAGGATGATCTCTAAATTAAAGTATATGTGATTTATGTTACTCCTTAGAACTGTAAGAAGACTTCCCATCTTATTCAGAGTCGAAGTTCTTACAATGGCCTACAGAATCCTTTATCTTAGGTTCCTAGTGGGAATGTTTCTGGTTGTCACAATTGAGGAGAGCTACTGGAATTTCCCAAGTTTCAAAATCTCATGGAATATTCATGCTTGTAAATCTGGTGAATTTAATTTTTTTAATATATTCCAAATTTTCCAGAATGCATCCTCCATGTAAATCATGGGAAAAGAGTACTTTGTTTGTGTAGAAAACTCTATCAAGAATTAGTTACCATTCCATAAAATCTCAGCACCAACAGCAAATTGTTCCTATTATCTAAGTCACCAATAATACACCTGCATAAGTTCTAATTTATAGCTTTTGAAGTCAGCAAATTTATGTATTTCTATAAAGGCTATTTATATTCTTTCAGACCTCGGCATTTATATAATAAAATACACTAATTACACTACTTTCATTTTATTTTTCCTTTATATTAAGTCCAAGGCATTATATATATATATATTTTTTTTCTTTTTTTTTGCAGTTTTTGGTCGAGGCTGGGTTTGAATCTGTCACCTCTGGTATATGGGGCCAGCGCCCTACTCCTTTGAGCCAAAGGTGCCCCCCTCAAGGCATTGTATTTTTTAAATAAAATATATACGAAGTTTATATCATCTATCTTTCATTTAGGGGTAGAAGAGCACACATATTGTACACATACAATATGTTTGTTATTTTTTTAAACTGCTATACCTTATAAAGTTGATCTGACCACAACTACCAATTGTGCTTTGTTCTCTACCACTTGTATTCTTGTCCTCTTTCACTATGCTCTATCTATACTGGCTTTCATGGCTGTTTCTTTGTTTTTTTGTTAATCAGGCCCAGGTGAAGTTTGAACCCATCGCCCCTGAGGTGAAGGCCAGCATGCTAGCCACTGAGCTACGGTGATGGTTGTTTCTTGAAAACCTTAGTCCACTCTAGCCACAGAGCCTTCGTACTTGCCGTTCCTTCTAACTGGAATGAATGTTCTTCCCATCCATCATGCTTTTGTTTTAACATCTTCTCAGTTCCCCTGCCCGCCCAATTTAAAGTAGAATTTCAATCTGTCTCTCCCTTTCTCTCTAACCTCTTTTCCCAACTTAATTTTCTCCACATTATTAATCACTATCTATTCTGATTATCTTGCTGAGAAATCAATCATCTGCAAACTTAGTGGCTTAAAAAAATAATCTATTCTGATCTTTCACAATTCTGTGGGTTGTCTAGGTTCAGCTGGCCGGTTCTTGCAAAGAGTCACTTATGTGGGTGAGGTCAAATGGCTGCTGGGACTGGAGTCTCCTGAAGGATCAACTCAGTTAGTATCTAAGATGACTTCTACCACCAATCTGGTAGGGATGGTTAAATAGCTGGGGGCTAGCTAGGCATCTCTGTCTTACCTCACACCCTTCTCACATGTCTAGTTTGAGCTGATACAAAGCACGATGGTTTCATGGAAGCCAGTAGTCTTATACAAACACTGGCTTTCCCCAGAGCTCATGTTCCAAAAGATAAAAAGCAGAAGCTGTAAAACTTATACCTAGTCAAGAAAACTTCATTGCTACCATGTCCTAGAGGTTACACAGAACCCAAACTAAGTGTAGGTGGGGACAATAGAAGGGTGCAAATACTGGTGAGCATAGTATACCTGGGAACTATCTTTGGAGATTATGTCCCCAATGTCTAACACTGTATCAGCCTGCTTTTCACCAGGGGCTATTCTATTCCCCAAAATGATACAATTTGACTTTTTAAAAGAGAAATGGTATGAATCTAGGTAATTTTGGGAGCAGAAAATGAGAGACTAAAGTGACGACAAAAATCAAGAGGTATCAAAAAGGATCACACACTGCTTGCTTTGTTCTGTGTATGTCTTTCATCAATCTAGTACCTAGTTTCTCTTTGTCAGAAAACTCTCCTACAGCACTAATAAAAAGTGAGTCACAATATGACATAATAATTCTGTATAAGTTATCCTACATAATTACTCATATAAAAGGTTAAATCCAGTTAAACATTTAATTATTCTGTCTATAATTCCATGTGTCAGCTTTATCTTCTGGATAAAGAAATGCTGTACATATCTTGAGAACCAACTCATTCTAATTTAGGAAATAAATTTTCATTCAAAATTCTCAACATAGGACCCAGTATTAATCTGCGCATATTAGCAGAGAACAGAAAAAAAATTACCAGCCTTGAACCTCCATCAGTAAAAGAATAGGTAAAATACATGCATTAAACTGGAATGACATGTATCTTTAAAAGAATGAGGCAGGTTATTAGAAGGAACAATAAATAGTACTAACAGATGAAAAAAGTAGGTGTAGAACATTGTGATGAGTCAGCTACCACTTGGGTAATAAACAGTATTTGAAAAGATACGGATATACTTGCAATATAAGCTTACGATACCTCTGGACAAACACATAGGAAAAGATAATAATTGCCTACCAGGAGAACTGGGTAGTTGGCAGTAGGGGTAGAAGGGAAACTGACTTTTAATTTTATTCTCTTTCTTAACTATTGAATTGAGTATCTTATACATGGGTCCTTATGGAAGTTTTAGATACACAAAAATCAAGAAACATAAAATCCATGAGGATGGAAACAAGTGAAGCCCTCCTAGCAATACCAATAAGCCAAGCAAGTTGAAACTTGCCTGGTGAATAAAAGGAGGCTGCTGATTATGTTTCTTAGAAGTGAAACTCAAAACTTTTGTAGTGATCAAAACTATAGTCTGTCTTAAAACTTTTGTAGTGCCCCACATACATATATTATCAAACAGGCTTGTTTCAATCAGTATGATTATTAATAAAGTTCCCTTTGCCATCAAGCTTTCCTTTTTTTTTTTTTTTTAAGCTCTTTTAAGTTTTTATGAACGGCTGTGACACCATTAATGCTGCTGAATATTAAACTCTTCACAAAGACAAGTCTGTAGCTTAAGGCCACTATTGGTAAGGAAACCAAGTGTCTTCTGTGCCTTTTTTCTTTCTGTGAAATAAGTTAAGGATATCCAAAAGAATGAGTCTTTAAAAAGTTATCTTGGTACAACATGGTGTGTATATGAACTTGGAAGTTCAAAAAGGTGGTTTTTGTCTGGAACTCAGAAGCAGCTCTAAGAGCAAACCTCCTAACATACCTTGTTTTATATGTTGGTTTTGCTGGAATATAGTAGGAAAATGAAAACTCTTTAATCAGCTCTGGTATTGTTCATAACTTACCTACAGGCTGATACTAAACTTGGAAAATTAAGTAGGTTTTGTCAAGCAGTCTGAGTTTTGGCTTTTTTAATGTAGTCTTTAATGGGTATGTGACAACTGAAGGAAAACTTTAAAGGCTTTTTAATGGTGCAGGTGAAGGTGCCAGTTGCTGTTTGGCATCATACTTTACAAGAGCTTCTTTACTTTATTTGATGCGGTTTGCTAAGCAGCCATTGCACAGAGTGTACGTCTACTGGGTACCTTTACAGGCCAGAGGCTTAACACTGCACTTGATGTCACGTGAGGAAATAATGCACATGCTCTTAACTGCTGAACAGGAAAAAAACCTAGAAGCAAAGAAATTGAAGAACAAAACAACAAAAAGGTTGGTCGAAATAAAACTTGATCAATATAACTGTATTTAGAAACATTTCAAGAAGGTTACTTCTTGTCAAACTTGCCTGAGGGTGTTTGTTCAATACGTATTTAATAAATGAATACCTGACTTAAAAAAATAAATAAAGTTCCCTCTGCCTTTAATCCTTACAACAAAATGTAATCTGAAATAACCTAATGTTAATCAATCAGTTACTATGTTTTTCTGCTCTTTTGTTTCCTTATTCTCACCTTACAAGGAAAGTAACTTTAAAATAATCTATTTTTTGTTCTTTTTTCTGTTTCCTTCAATCATTTTCTGTTTATAAAACCAATGTCCTCAGGTCAACTCACTGGAATGCCCATTTTATTTTACAGAATGAAGTGTTTCCCCATTCTAGAATTGCAAATAAAGCCAATTAAGATCTTTAAACTAAATTTGTTGTAATTTTGTTGTTTGATAGTCATTAGAGGAATACAAATCAAAACCTCAACAAGATTCATTAGGATGACTACAATCAAAGAAATAAAAAATAACAAGTGTCAGTAAGTTGCAGAGAAACTGAACCCCTCATAGATTACTGGTGGGATCATAAAATTATGTAGCTACTCTGAAAAAGTGTTTTGTAATTTTTCAAAATGTTGAACTTACAGTTACCATATGACCCAAAAATTCCAAGAGAACTGAAATCCTATGTCCATCCACACAAAAACTCACAAATGTTCATAACAGCATTATTCACAACAGTCAAAAAACAGAAACAATGCAATAGGCAAATTTATCAGTCTATCAACTGATAAATAGATAAACAAAACATGATATAGCCACAAAATAGAATACTAGTTGTATATAAAATGGAATGTACTGATATATGCTACAATATGGATGAACCTCAAAAACTTTCTGGTAAGTCAAAGAAGCCAGACACGGCAAGTCGATAGAAAGCAGATTCGTGGTTACCTAGAGGTGGGGATGGGAAGGGTAAGGGGCTGCCAATGAGTATGGGGGTTTCCATGAAAATGTCCTCACAAATTAGATTGTGGTGATTGGTTGCACAACCCTGTGAACATATTAAAAAACATGCTGGCTGGGCACAGTGGCTCCCACCTATAATCCTAGCAGTATGGGAGGCTGAGTGGGAGGACCGTTTGAAGTTCAAGACCAGCCTGGGTAACATAGCAACACCTCATCTCTACCACACACTATAAAAATCAGCCAAGTATAGTAGTATATGTATGTAGTCCCAACTACCCAGGAGGCTGAGGCAGGAGGATTACTTGGGGCACTGGAGATTGAGGTGAGCTGTAACAGCCTGGATAACAGAGTAAGACCCCCTGTCTCTGGAAAACAAAACAAAAAACCCCACAAAACTGTATATAATTATGCATCACTTAATAATGGGATATATTCTGACAAACGTATCACTTGGCAATATCATCACTGTATAAACATCGGCGTACACTTACACAAATCTAGAGGGTACACCCTACTAAAACCAAGGTTATACAGTATAGCCTATTGTCCTAGGCTATAAACTTGCCCAGCATGTGACTGTACTGAACTCTATAGGCAAATGAAACACAATGGTAAGTGTGTATATCTAAACACAGAAAAGGTACTATAAACACAGGGCATTATAATCCTATGGGACTTATAATACCTTGGATTATAACATGTGGTCTATTGTTGACTGAAATGACATTATGTGGCTTGTACGTGTACTTTCCATATTTTACAGTATATGAACTAAATCAATGCTCTACCTCCTCATTTCTGAAGTTATCCAACCTTACTTTCCATGATTTTTTGTCATCTTCAATAAAATTTATAAGAGCCAACTGATTTGGACTGAGATTCTGCATTAGACCGAACAGACCAAACCAAAATGAAGTTACTCATGCTGAAGTTAGTTCCATGCCACTAAGATCTTTAACCTTCCAAGAAATCAGGAGGGAGAGAACAGTCAATTCCTAAACAGATAAGGAAGTCCCCTTTGCTTTAACCTTCACAAGAGAAGTAACTCTGAAAACACAAATCCATTATTTGTTTTCTGATTTTGCTTCCCATAGATCTTTTCTTTCTAGAAAACCAATCTCCTCTATAATATATAATGAGGTGTTGCTTGATTCTAGAATAGCTAATGAAAGTCAATTAAGATCTTTATAATAAATTTGTAATAATTTTGTCTTATGGCAGCCCCAACATGTAATTTTTGCCTTAATATCTTTGATCTTCTCAGAGAAAAACTAGTTGTCCACAATCATAAAGACCAAACATAATTTTGGGAACTCAGCTAGGGCCTTAGACAAAGAGGAAAAAGTATAGAAACAAGGACTATTATAGGAAAGTAACATCAAGAGTGAATGAAAAGCATGTTCCTTCCTTTGTCAACTCCTGCCAACTCACCAGCTTTACAGGCTAGAACCTCTCAACTACATCTTTAGGTTTCTCATAACATTTAGCACAACATCATGAACACAGAGGTGTCAAATGTCTGTGGATCAGTAGCAGTTGGTCAGTCGTGGCCTGTTAGGAACCAGGTTGCACAGAAAGAGGTCAGCAGTGGGCAAGCAAGCAAAGCTTCATCTGTTACTGTCTCCCATCAACAGGAGATTGGCCCATCTAAGTTGCAAGAAAACAAACTCAGGGCTTCCACTAATTCCACATTATGGTGAGTTGTATAATCATTTGATTATATATTAAAATTTAATAATAACAGAAATAAAGTGCACAATAAATGCAATGTACATGAATCATCCAAACATTCCCCCATATCCCTAGTCCTCAAAAAAACTGTCTTCAATAAAACCAGTCCCAAGGGAAATCCCATAATGGGCTTTGAATGATTATATATACATTGTATAATACACTGTACATATACAATGTATATGTAATCATTCAAAACCCCTTGTGGGGGTTCCCTATTCAATGCCAGGTACTTGTATCTACTATTATTTAAGTTTGCTAGTTTTTTACTTGTTTAATTTACATCTTTTTTTTTCTTTTTTTGAGACAGAGCCTCAAGCTGTCACCCTAGATAGAGTGCTGTGGCATAACAGCTCACAGCAACCTCCAATTCCTGGGCTCAAGCGAGTCTCCTGCCTCCCAAGTAGCTGGGACTAGAGGCACCCGCCATAACACCCGGCCAATTTTTGGTTGTAGCTGTCATTATTATTTGGCGGGCCCGGGCTGAATTTGAACCTGCCAGCTCAGGTGTACGTGGCTGGCACCTTAGCCCATTGAGCCACAGGCGCCGAGCCTAATTTACATCTTTTTAATAACTCGTATTTTATTCGTAAAAATCCCTTTAACTTATACCTTTCCTTCTCAGTCATTTTTTTTAACATTCCGTGTTTTATATTAAGGAATTATGAAATGTATTTCAATGGGCAATTCTTCACCTCAATATTCATAAGAATATTTAGGCATAAAATATTGTTATTTTGTCATTTTAGCCTACTTTGAATTCATATATGCAAATGCCAACTTTAAATGTTCAACAAGGCATTCCCCATTCTGCTTTCTGCAGAAGGTTAATCATCATCAAGATTTCCACCAGTCACATATGAAGAAAGATAGCATTTGATTAGTATTCTGAATGACTTCAACGTATCAGGACAACATTTTCCAAAAAACACTTTGTTCAGTAATAAAAAGAAGAATCATCATTATTAAGAGTCAGAAACTATGAAACCAGAGAAGGCGGGTAAGGTCTTACCATTGGAAAAAAACAACCAAATGTATAAACAAGAACCTTGACTTCTCAAGGATAAAGATATCAGTAAACAAATAAAAGAAACATAAAAGCACCACTCAGCAACATACTCTGTCCATTATTACACAATTGACCAATGATTTTTAAACAGCTGTCAAACTGGTAAATGAAAGGCTTTGAATGACAAGTAAAAAACAAAACAAAACAAAACAAAACAAAAAAACAAACCAATAAACCTGGTAACTTTCTTTTTGAGAAAGTGTTTTTGTTGCCCTGGGTAGTGCCATGGTGTCATTACAGCTCATAGCAACCTCAAACTCTTGGGCTCAAGAGATCCTCTTGTCTCAGCCTCCCAGGTAGCCAGGAGTACAGATATGACCCACCACCATGCCAGCTAGATTTTTCTGTTTTTATTAGAGACAGGGTCTCTTTCTTGCTCACTCTGATCTCAAACTCCTGAGTCAAGAAATCTACCTGTAATGGTCTCCCTGAATACTAAGATTACAATGGGTAACTTTTCTTTATAATCATCTGCTTAATAAGGGCAGACTAACAATGGCTTGCACATATTAGGAGCTATGATTACTAGACAAAGATTTAATTAAAAAAGCTTCAAGGTATATACAAAACATAAATCATTTTAAAAAGAAAATGATATTCATGTGCATACTTTTCTGTTTTTATTTACCTTTTAAAATATGACTTAAATCCAAAAATATTAATTGGGGGTTGAATGTGCATAAAAGATAGCTTAAAATCCTTATTAACTTCTTTAAATTTCTCTAGTTCACCAATTCGCAGTGACTTGAGAAAAGCAAATGGAGTGCTAAATTAAAAATTCACTCTTTTCTTCATAATGTAAATAATATGACTGATAGGATAGGAAATCAGTGTTTGAATTTTCTATATGTATTTTTTAAAAATTATTACTAACAAAAGGGGTGGGACAAGATGGTGGATTAGAAATAGCTCCTTACTAGCCACTCAACAGTGAGACAGGGGAACAAGAACTCTAGCCACCTTTGGCTGGGGGACCTTACCAGAGACATCATTTTAAGGGCATAGTGAAGCAGTGGTGGACTCTGGGAGCCAGGACTCCAGTTTTCGCTGGAGCTGAGAAAAACTAGCACAGAAGGCAAGTGCTTGTGTATAGGCAGGGACTAGCTGGCCAGCCCTCATGCAGAGGGGGATAGGAAAGGGCTGTCCTATAGATTTTTTATTTTGGACTAAACTGCTTGCTGGACCTGCCTTGACGAGCTTAAATGAGTGGCTGGACTCAAACAGCATCCAGCAGCTGGGACTGAGTGCTGGAAGGTGTGGATCTCCCATGGTTTGGCTGCTGGCCGGGGGCCATTGTGGGAAGGCCACTAGAGGAATGGTTCACAGGGTCTTAGTGCACGGCCAGCTCTGGTGTGCTTGCTGAGTTTGAACAACACCCTTGGGGTAAGATGAGGGGAAGCTTCACCCCAGGAAGGCCACTTTTTAGGCAAAGATCAGTGTTTAATATGCCTCCTAAGGAAGCTGGCAAGAGCCTTAGGACACTAATCCCACAGGGACTAAATGCTGACAAAGCAACCAGGCCCTCATTGAGGGTATATAAATCAGGAAGACAGGACTGAATCTCCCCTAAAATTAGAAAGTACCTTCCAGCCCTCATTGTATATATAGCTAAAGAAGTGCGTATTCTTTGTCTCCTAATACCACTTCACTACCTGGTATCCAGGCAATATACATAAATACACACACACACACACACACACACACATACAGATTTATTTCCTTTTTGCTCCTTGTCCCAATTATTTTCTTAGTTTTGTTTTCTTTTGTCTTGATGTGGTTTTGGTTGTGTATGGTTTTATTTATTTATTTTTTTTAGTTTGGTTGTATTTTAATTTTTTCATTTTTACTTTCTTTGACAGCCAGGGCTCCTCCATTTTTGTTTTGGTTATTCAGCCTCTTTTATTCGTTCTTCTTTTTTTACTTCTCTCCTTTTTTCTCTTTTGGTAGAGACTTTTCTACTTTTTTCATCTTTTCCACATAAACTTCTCATACAACAGCTAAGACAGCCCTCTTTCTTTTCTTATATCTTATGCAATAGTATTTTAAATTTTCTTCATTTTTATTTTGTATTTTTTTTTTTTCTCTTTTCTCTAAGTGCTACAAGGTCAGCACTGGTCTGCTGGGAGTCATGCCATGGGTTTGGCTCAAGGAGATCATAAGTTCAAGGACTAGGGAGCCCTTCTAGCTTAGGCATTTAGAAAGATGGCTTTGGTAGGTCCCCATCGTGACATACTGCTGATTTTTTTTCTTTTGTATTTTGTGGAGGTGGAATCTTGTTATTGCCCAGGCTGGTAAGGAACTCCTGACTTCAGGGACCAGCCCAGCCTGCCCCCCAAAAGGCCTAGATTGGTGGGTGTGACAACAGCACCCTGCTGATCACCACCATTTCTCCCATCATTTTCTTCCTCTGTTTCTGTTCTCTCCCCTTCAATTCTTTTTTTCACCCCACCTTCTTTTTTCTTCTTTTCTATTTATCTTTTTCTCTTTCTTGCTCTTTACCCTTTTCTTCCTTTTGGCCTTACACCAAAAGGCCACTTCAACATCTAAGCTCTGAAACAAGGTAATTTCAAGCAAAGAAGGAAGTGAGAAGGAAAAAGCAGGGGAAGGAGGTGAACAAGAAGAAAACACACGAGGAGGAACCAACAGAAAAATTTTGGCAAACCGGCTCGGCACCTGTGGCTCAACGGGCTAAGGTGCCAGTCACGTACACCTACCTGAGCTGGCGGGTTCGAATCCAGCCCAGCCGGCCAAACGTCAATGACAGCTGCAACCAAAAAAAAAAAAAAAAAAAAAAAAAATTGGCCGGGCATTGTGGCGGGCGCCTGTGGTCCCAGGTACTTGGGAGGCGGAGGCAGGAGACTCACTTGAGCCCAGGAATTGGAGACTGCTGTGAGCTGTGATGCCACAGCACTCTATCCAGGGTGACAGCTTGAGGTTCTGTCTCAAAAAAAAAAGAAAAATTTTGGCAAACCAAATGAAAACCAAAACAGAGTAACCCCCACAAGGGACCATGAGGCAGCTACCTGCAAAGAATTAATGGAAATGAGAGAAAGATAATTTAAAATATGGATGGCAAAGGCAATAAAGGGAATTGAAAAGAAAGTGATGAAAAACTGGATAAAGATATTAAGAATATAAAAAGGATAAGGTGGCGCTTAAGGAACTGAAGGAATTATGCTCAAGGAACTTAAAGATTCAATAGAAAGTATCAATAACAGATTAGAACATGGAGAAGAAAGAATTTCAGAGCTAGAAGTTAGCTTTTGAGCTAACTCAGGCAGTTAAAGAGGCAGAAAAGAAGAGAGAGAAAGTAGAACATTCACTCAGAGAATTATGAGATTGCATGAAGCATGCAAGCATAAGAATTATAGGGATCCCTGATGGGGAAGAAGAATGTCCAAAAGGAATGGAAATCCTACTGGAGGATATCATAAATGAAAATTTCCCAAGTATCACTAAAGATTCTGAAACACTCCTTTTGGAGGGATAGCGAACCCCAGGTCATCTCAAACAAATAGAACATCTCCAGGACACACTGTAATAAACCTGCCCGAAGTCTAAATGAAAGAGAAAATTCTGCAAGAAGCCAGAAGTAAATGCCAATTAAAGTACAGGGGCAGATCCAGCAGGATGACAGAAGAATTCTCAGCTGAAATATTCTAAGCCAAAAGAGAATGGTCATCTACCTTTAACCTTATTAAACAAAATAATTTTCAGCCCAGAATTCTGTATTCTACTAAACTAAGCTTCAAAATTGATGGAGAAATCATAATTTTTACCAATATGAAAATATTGAGAAAACTTGCTGAAACAAGACCAGCTCTATAGTAAATACCTAGACCATCACAATGGACCACCAGCAAAGTAAACACCTAGAAACTAAAGGACAAAGCCTAGCTTTCACAATGCACAAAGGATAAAACCTAAGCAATGGACTTTCACAAAATAAAATGCATAGATCACCACCACACTTATCAATTCTCACAAGAAACATTAATGACTTCAATTCCCCACTGAAGAGGTATAGGCTGGGACAACTGGATAAAAAAAACACAAGTCATCTATATTCTGTCTCCAGGAAATACATCTGAACTTAAAGGACAAACCTAAACTCATGGTAAAGGTATATAAAACAGTATTTCAGGCTCAGCTCCTATAGGTGCTGGCCACGTACACCAAGGCTGGTGGGTTCAAACCCTACCTGGGCCTGTTAAACGACAATGACAACAACAACAACAACAAAAATAAAATAGCTGGGCATTGTGGCAGGTACCTGTAGTTCCAGCTACTTGGGAGGCTGAGGCAAGAGAATCGCTTAAGCCCAAGAGTTTGAGGTGGTTGTGAAGTGTGATGCCATGAAACTCTACCAAGGACAACACAGTTAAGACTCTATCTCAAAAAAAAAAAAAAAAAAAAAAAAAAAAAACCACCAGTATTTATGGCAAATGGAAATAAGAAGAAAGGACAAGGTCAGAATCTTATTTTCAGATACTAGTAGATTTAAAGATTAAAAAAAAAAGATAGTCACTTCATTGATATTCTGGTCAAGGGAACAATACAACAAAAGGACATTTCAATTCTAAATGTTTAAGAATCTAACTTAAATGCTCCCAGATTAATGAAACAGACATTGATTGGTCTGACCAATATGATATACTATAACATCATAATAGCTGGGGCCTTTAACACCCCTTTGGCAAAATTAGACAGATCCTCCAAAAAGAAACTAAACCAAGATAACAATAGACTTTATGACCCTAGAACAGGCTTAACAGCCATATACAGAACACACCATCACCAAACTAAGGAATACGTGTTCTTCTTGTCAGCCCTGTAGAACAAACTCCAAAACTAAAAATCAAACCTAAACAAAATTAAAAGAATTGAAACTATACCTTATATCTTTTTAGACAACAAGGCAATTAAGGTAGAACTCAATTCCAACTAAAATTTCATCCCCACACAAAGGCACAGAAATTAAACAACCTTATGCTGAGTGACAGTTGGGTCAAGTAAGAAATAAAGGAGGAAACTGTTAAATTCCTCAAACATAACAACAACACAGCTACAAGTTACCATAACCTGTGGGATACTGCAAAACCAGTCCTTCCCCTAAGAGGCAAATTTAATGCAGTAGATGCCTATATCAAAAACAGAAAGAGGGGACATCAACAACTTAATAATCATCTTAAGGAAATGAAAAAGTAAAAGCAATCTAATCCCAAACCTATCAGAAGAAAAGAAATAACCAAAAAGAAATCAGAAATAAATGAAATTGAAAACAAAAGAATCATTCAGAAAATTAATGAAACAAAAAATTGGTTCTTCAAAAAAACTGAAATTGACAAACCTTTGGCCAGATTAACCAGAAACAGAAAAGTAAAATCTTTAATAACCTCAATGAGACACAAAAGGGGAAATTATAACAGATAACACAGAGAAAAAAGAAATTATCTCTTAGTACTATAAGAAACTCTAGGCTTAGTACCTGTAGCACAGTGGTTACAGCGTCAGCCATATACACCAAGGCTGGTGAATTTGAAAACAGCCTGGGCCAGCTAAACAACAATGACAACTGCAACAAAAATATAGCTGGGCGTTGTGGTGGGCACCTGTAGACCCAGCTACTTGGGAGGCTGGGGCAAGAGAATTGCTTAAGCCCAAGAGCTGGAGGTTGCTATGAGCTGTGATGCCATGGCACTCTGCTGAGGGCAACATAGTAAGAGTCTGTCTCAAAAAAAAAAAAAAGAGAAGAAAGAAAAAGAAACTCTAAGCCCAGAAATTTGTCAAATTCTATCAAATTCTATCAAATCTTCAAAGAAGAGCTTGTACCCATATTCCAGAAACTATTTCAAAATATTGAGAAGGAAGGACTCCTCCCAACATGTTCTACGAAACATCAGTTTGATGATCTGCAAACATCACCCTGATATCAAAACCAGGAAAGGATCCAACCAAAAAAGAGAACTATAGATCAATATCACTAGTGAATGTAGATGCAAAAATACTCAGTAAAATCTTAGTCAATAGATGACAGTTATTCATTAAAAAAATTATACATCATGATCAAGTAGTCTTTACTGCAGGGATGCAAGGCTAGTTGAATACATGCAAATCCATAAATGTAGTTAACCATATCAATAAAAGCAAAAACAATGATCATATGATCTTTTTAATAGTTGCAAAAAAAGCATTTGATAAAGTTCAGCATCCTGTACTAATAATATACACTTAACAATATAGGCACAGGTGGCACATTTCTTAAGCTGATTGAAGCCATCTATGACAAACCTACAGCTAGTATCATACTGAATGGAGTAAAACGGAAAGATTTTTCCACTGAGAACAGAAACCAGACAAGGATGTCCTCTATTGCCACTACTATTGAACATAGTGCTGGAAGTTTCAGCCAATACAATCAGACAAAAGAAGGACAAAAGGGCATCAAATGGGGGCAGAGGAGGTCAAACTTTCACTCTTTGCCGAGGATATGAGCTTATTCTTAGAGAACCCCAGAGACTCAACTATAAGTCTCTTGAAAGTGGATCAACAAATACAGTAATGTCTCAGGGTATAAAATCAATGTCCACAAAGCAATAGCCTTTGTATATGCCAATAACAGGCAAGTGGAGAAGCTAATCAAAGATACAATTCCCTTCACAGCAGCTTCAAAGAAAATGAAACACCTAGGAATATACCTAACAAAAGGGGTGAAGGAGCTCTACAGAGAGAATTATGAAACCCTAATAAAGGAAATGGCAAAAGGCATTAACAAATGGAGGAACATACCATGCTCTTGGCTAGGAAGATTTAACATTATTAAAAAGTCTGTACTACCGAAAACAATCTACAAATTCTATGCAATGCCCATTAAAATATCAACATTATACTCTAAAGAACTAGGAAAAAACCTCATTTAGCCAAGGCAATTTTTACTAATAAAAGCAAAGGGGGGTGCCCATAGCTCAGTAGTTAGAACATCAGCCCCAGGTAGCAGGGGTGGCAAGTTTGAACCCAGCTTGGGCCTGCCAAACAACAATAAAAGAACAAAAAAATAAAAAATTAAATAATAAAAATAATGCGGGCGCAGTGCCTGTGGCTCAGCGGGCTAAGGTGCCAGCCACGTACACCTGAGCTGGCGGGTTCGAATCCAGCCCAGGCCCGCCAAACAACAATGACGGCTGCAACCAAAAAATGGCCGGGCGTTGTGATGGGCGCCTGTGGTCCCAGCTACTTGGGAGGCAGGGGCAGGAGACTCGCTTGAGCCCAGGAATTGGAGGTTGCTATGAGCTGTGATGCCACGGCACTCTACCCAGGGTGACAACTTGAGGCTCTGTCTCAAAAAAAAAAAAAGAGGCTGGAAGATGGTGGCAGAGACGGTCCCGTAGCCCATCTCTCCCAGGTCAGCAGGTGAGAGGGTGGGAGCTCTGGATCTTTCCCTGTGTGAACTATTGGAGTGGACGGGCAGCTGGTGAGACACAGAGATCGGGGGATTGGCGCGTTTGAAATATAGTTCTTAACTGTGGAAACTGTTGCAGACTGTTTCCCCCTGCCCGGCAGAGGGGCAGCCGGCCCCTCCCACAGGGAGGACAGCAGGTCCCAACCCACAAGCTCTAATCGGAGAAAATTCGACTGAAGCGTGGAACTCAGAATTTAACGATCAGAAAGGGGCGCTGCTGAGATCCGGGCAGTCCTGGCGTGAGCTGAGGGGTCCGGACTCTGCCAGACTAACACATTGGAATGTCCAAAATGGCGAGCGCCTTTTCCCCAGATCAATGAGAGAGAGAAAGAATGGGTGACCAGTCAGCGTTACACTAGGCCGGGACCATAGTGAAGCCTGAGAGGTGCGGAAAAGACCCTTTGAGCTGTGGAAGCTGTGGAACTTGGCGAGGAGGGCTCCCGGGCACTTCAGCTGGAGAATAACTGAAGTTCAAGTTCCCACCAACAGCCCGACAAAGCCCCGGCCCCTCCAGCCTTCACTGCGGATGGGAGTGGCGGCCATAGCAACCACTGCCCGAGTGCTGCTGCGGTTGGAAGCCGCCGCCCTGCGAATAGTGACACACCCGCCCCGGCCCCCAAGATCCACAGCAACCGCGTGGCCCCTCCCCTCCAGCCTTCACAGCCCCTGCGAGCAGCTGCAACCCGCGGCCATAGCAACCGCCGCTGCTTGTGCTGCCCCAGTCGCCCCACGCATAGTGACACCACCCCCGCCAACACCACCTCGGCCACTGAGATCTGCAGCTACGGTGAGGCCCCTCCCCCGCAGTCACCACGAGCCCTGCTCCCACGCTCCCCTCTCACAGCAGATCGTTGTTGCCAGACTGGACTGCAATTCTATATACATATAAGAATAATAATATTTTTGAGATTTTTTTTTTTGAATATCCTTTTCTTAGAGGCGCTATCGACAAATAACTCTTCACTTTCTTTTCTTAGATTATTTTTATTACCTCCTATTCTCAACTGAACATTCTTCTTCCTCTCCCGCGTTAATTTCTTTGTTCTCTCTCCCCCTCCTCTCCCTCCCTTCTTATAGCTTCTAAGAGTGCTTATATCATATTTGCTAGTGCCTTTTCTTCTTCACTATTCTCAAGTATTTTATAAGAAGCATTTTAATTGTAGAATTCCTTTTTTTTTTTCCCCTTAGCTATTGTTCTGTGATTGGCTGTTTATTTGTTATGTTTTGTTTGTATGTAGATGTTTCTGACTGCAGGCGCATCTGTGGGCTTAGGCGTCTGGTAGCCCTTCTACGAATGTATTAGCCCATTTGCTATTACTGTGATTGACGTTATAAATGTTTTCCTTGCCACCTTGATACTTCATTTCACCCCCTGCCTAGGATTGGAAGTCTAGAACTCCAACTCATCCACAATCCAGACTGACTGCATTTACAACTGGACTGGAACTCTTGAACTGTACAGGCTGCAATCACCGCACCAGTACCTTGGTGGAGGGCTGGTCAACCACAACCGGAGAAGTCTCCAGCCCAATCTCACTCTCCTGCTCATATAGCTAAAAACTGAAAAACAAACATGGGGCGGAACCAGCAGAAAAACTCTGGCAATATGAATAAACAGAATGGTGCAACTCCCCCCCAAAATGACAAACCATCCAATCCAGACTATCCCATCGACAAACAGATGG